>WNWK01021406.1:30000-34150 GCA_009830355.1 Cherax destructor
GTGGAGATGTCATGTCTGAGGTCAATGTGTGGTGTGAATATAATGCAGAGAATTCGGAGTTTGGAAATTAGGAGGAGGTGCGGGATTACCAAAACGATTGTCCAGAGAGCTGAGGAGGGGTTGTTGAGGTGGTTTGGACATGTAGAGAGAATGGAACGAGACAGAGTGACTTCGAGAGTGTATAAATCTGTAGTGGAGGGAAGGCGGGGTAGGGTCGGCCTAGGAAAGGTTGGAGGGAGGGGTAAAGGAAGTTTTGTGTGCGAGGGGCTTGGACTTCCAGCAAGCATGTGTGAGCGTATTTGATAGGAGTGAATGGAGGCATATGGTTTTTAATACTTGACGTGCTGTTGGAGTGTGAGCAAGTAACATTTATGAAGGGATTCAGGGAAACCGGCAGGCCGGACTTGAGTTCTGGAGATGGGAAGTACAGTGCCGGCACTCTAAAGGAGGGTGTTAATGTTGCAGTTTTATAACTGTAGTGTAAAGCACCCTTCTGGCAAGACAGTGATGGAGTGAATGATGGTGAAAGTTTTTCTTTTCGGGCCACCCTGCCTTGGTGGGAATCGGCCGATGTGTTAAAAAAAAAAAAAAAAAAAAAAAATATATATATATATATATATATAGTGGTACCTCGAGTTACGTATATATATATATATATATATATATATATATATATATATATATATATATATATATATATATATATATATATAATATATATATTTCTCTTGGTTTGCAGGAGTTTGACTGTTATGGAGGTGGTGCTTCCCTTCATAGTGGTGAATTTCGTCCTAACCAGTTTACTTGTACATGGTATCCGCAAGGTAAGTGATTGTTTATTACACACTTAAATGAACATTCTAAGTGCTGTTATGTTACCTTACCACAATTCACTTACATGCTAAGAGGTGTCATTCTCTCTGAACTCATTTACTAGGAAAAAGCTGTTAAAATTCCTCAGATCATTTACAGGTTCTGTTATTCTACCTGAGCTCATTTACAGTCTGAGAGTTGTAATAATATTTAATGTTATTTACAGGCAAAAACTTGTTATCCTTCAACTCATTTACAGGCTAAGATCTGTTATCCTCAGCTCATTTCAAAACCCAGTTCTGTCTAATGTAATACTACCAATTTGGATGCGATTCCCTAACAGTCGAATAACACCCAAGTGTCTGCTTACACTTAGGTGAGCAGACCTTGATGTAAGGTGGCTTCTCAGTACGTTTCGCCCTGCGTGCCTGCCTACCTGCTAGCCTGTCAATTGAACTTGTCCATTCTGTCGTTGAGCTTTAAATATTCTGTCAAGTTCTTAATGTGAACTGAATCTATCAATAGTAGTTTCACTTTGCAATGTATTGTAGATTTAAGATATTACGTTACATATGAAATGAAATAAGGCCAAAGACTTGTGGAAAATATTTTCTACAGTGGTTGGAGCTTGTCTTCAAAGGTAAGAAGACACTTGCATTTTCGAAGAGAATTCCTTGTGATTTTGAGGAGCTTTCGGTAAACGTTCTCTCGCCTCTAGTTGTCTTGATATTGGGTTTTGACCAGATGTAATTCTTTGTCACACTTCTCGGTGTATATGCACTAAGATATACACACCTCTCAGTGTATACCTCCTTTTAAAATCAATTATTAAAACAGATTTGCAAAATACAAAAGTTCCATAAGCAATTATAACTCAGAAATTTTACACAATAAATACTAAAGATGTCGTCCAAACAAGGGTTGCCTTATCTGTTTTATTCCACTTGTCGACAGAATTTGCAAGAAATCGTCCGGGGATGGTTGTGGGTGAGAGTGACAACAATGGTCACTATTCTCATGATGATAATCCTCTTCGAAATCTTCAATGGCTTACTGAGACATCCTGTGACTTGGGGAAGTTCTCTCGCCTTCTTCGTCTTTACCACCTACGTTGTCTTTGTGATCATAGCCTACGCTTCTACGGTAAGTAGAGTTTCGTCAATTATATTTCGCGAGTTACAGCTAAATCTTAATAGTTTGTTAGCGTCATTAAAATAACAATCCATTTGTTCACTAACATCAAGGATGATAACATTAATCGTATATAATACCAACAAATTGATGAGCTAGACACATAGACAACACCTGTGTATCTTTATTTCGATGTTCCACCAATCTGTTGCTTTATCAATTCAATACAGAGCTTATTTTTTGGAGACAGCTGAAGAAGAGGTAATCAGTCGGTCAGTCTTGAAGAAAGTGTTCATTATTTTTCTCTTGACGAATATATAACTTCCTTCCAACTTACTTCTTCTTCAAGGCTGAACGACTGATTACCTCATATCTACATCACTACTTCTGCTGTCTCTGTATTTCGACTGAAGAAGGCTGCTGAGTAGGCGAAACTTCACGTCTTTAAAGATATCAAATTATTACACACGTGTTTTAATCTATTTTTGTCATCCTTCTCTGTATCTCTGTATGTTCACCAATGTATTCATATCCAGTCTGTAGTATGACACCAATGCATTGATGTATATTTTGTAGTATGCAAAACCTTGTTAAGAATCATTTATGTAAATTATGAATAACAAGGGACCTAAAACCGATTCTTGTAGAACACCACTTGCGATCGGTCCCCATTCTAATTTTACCCCATTTATGCAGACTTTTTTGCTGCCTATCTGTCAGCCATGCCCCTATCCATGAGAAAAAAAGTTTCCCTTTATACCATATCCATCTACTTTTCACACAATTTTGTATTTGGGACTTTATTAAATACTTTCTTGAAATACATGTAAACAACATCCTGTGTCAGTTTTATGTGGACCCAGCTTTTCTCTAATCTTCGTTCTATATTCCTGGAAAAATCTTTCGATTTATTCTTTGATTTCTTTGTAACTTTAGTTCCTTAGTCACGTTTAGCCTTTCCTATCTCTTTTTTAACCTTCCTTTTAACATGAATATACTGATTCATGATGTGACTTTTCTCTACTGATACGCCTATAAATTACTTTCTTATTTCCTAAAAGATGTTTTAGTCTCTTGTTCATCCATTTCGGATAATTCCTTTTCTATCTTAGAGGAGAAACCATTTATTTCTCTATAGGGAATATATGTTCTTTGGGTACTTCGTACAGTATTTAGAAAACTGTAATACTGACAGTTCTCTTCGTTTCCACAGTCTAAACATGAGAGATGTTCTCTCAAGTCCACTGTCATCTGCAGAACGAAAACCTAAGACCCTTACTGCATTATCCTGGAAGTCTGGTAATACTTTCATTCAGTGTTAAATGTTATCGATTTGTAGCAGCTCTCGCTAAGCCATTTTTTGCTAGAAACAAGTCAAGCAGGTTATTAATTCTCGTTTGGTTCTGTCACAAACTGTTAAAAAACTGTTGAAAAAAGTCCTGAATTACTTCTACGAAGTCGTTTAATTCTCGATTACCAGTGAAGGAACTGGAGTCAGTTTGGCCTTAACAGTGTCATCCCGAAGAAGTCTCTCTTTCCATGTCCAGACAAACTCTGTGTTCCTTTAAGTTTTATTCCCATGTTTATGCAGCAGTTAAATTTTATCGGGCATATAATGCCATCCTACCTCTTTTCCAGTTTATTTCTATCAACATGGAACACATAAACCCCTGAATGTGGCACTCGGCAGGCACGTCCCGATTCTTCAGTTATTGCTAAAATGTCAGCGTTTTCTACACGCGACCCATCTCAACTAGTTCGTCTTGTTTCCAGAGCTTTGATTTTTTCTGTAATAAATGCTAAGAAGTCCACTCCCTTCTCCCCCTTCCCCTACTATCTCTGCTGCTTCCATTACCATTTAACTTAAATCGCCACGACCGACCGATATTAACCAATAATCCCAGTTCATTCTACCGACATTTGCAAAAAGAACAACAGCGTCCTCCACGGTTAACCCTTTTTCCTGCTCCTGCTCACATAAATGTCATCTCTACTGTAGAAGTAATCCCTGTTATTAATAAACAGTATTGCAATATCCCGAAATGTTTGTCCCGGAAGCGATATGCCCGGGCAACCATTCATTTCCAACTGCTTTTTCTGCAAAAAGTCCCTTTTTACAGGGTTCTTACCCCCCTTCCCCCCTTTTGTATATCACTGACCTATACTTGTTAATCCCTTGTATTTACAAACAATCCTTTCTTACAGA
>WNWK01021407.1:0-34148 GCA_009830355.1 Cherax destructor
TGTTCTGATGGTGAAACAAACTACATGTTGAACCACATAACGTATTTTTTGGTGTATAAGGAGTGCTTTTTTTCCCAAGAAAAGTCTTGGCAAATCAGCCTGTGCCTTATATGCTCAGTCAGTGTCAAGGGTAGACTTTGGCTTACTGGCAAGTGGTGTTTAAAAAAAGAATATGCAGTTCATCATGGTAATAAAGTTATAGTACTCGTAATGCTCATTCACCTTATATGTCGGAAAAATACGGTACGTTATAATTTACTTCAATAGTCTCAAGCTTTTTCACGGACATTAAATTATCCAAAAAAGAAGTAAAGAATTTAACAATGGTCCAGGATGGACCGAAATATCTAAAGTTTAGTTTCTAAATTGTTGTTTAGTTATGAGTTGTTCCAACTATAATATTGTGAATTTTTATTCTTCAAGCTAATACTTTGTTGGCATAAAAATCAGTAGGGCCAGATAACATAACACTATGGGTTTTAAAAGAGTATGAAGATCTGAGATATCTGTTTTGTATAATTTGAGCATTTTGTTACAAATAGGTAAACTGTCAGAGAAATGGAAAAAATGACAAGCCTGCTGAGTTTTATAGCACTCATTTAAACTACAAGTGTATCTTATTGACAAGCATTGTTGTGGAATTGGTTGAACAAGCCCTTGGAAAAAATTATAATAAAACACTTGAAAACAAAAATTTGCTAAATACCTCTATATTAAAAAAATTCAGCTATTTTGACTCTCAAAATTCATTCAATCAAGAAAGAAAGAGTGGGACACACGCATTGCATTTATTGAGTATCAAAAATGCTTGTAATAGTTGATCATTTAAGAATTCTGAAAACTAGGGTAAATAGGGAGCATAGCACAAGAGCTAATCTTCTGAGAGTGAGACATGGTGTCCATATTACTAAGTGGGAAATACGTTATGCATTCATACTGCACCATGCACAGCACCTGCATAACATTATTCATTATCATTTTTATAAAGTATGAGCCATGAATTCAGCTTAGTCATTGTAGTAAATCTGGGACTTGTTAGTTAACATTCATACTGTTGACTTTACACAATGCTGCTTGTCTCAATTTGTTCTAGTCTTTTATTACATTATTCTTCAATATGCAAAGCTTATTATTATACATATATATATACCATGTAGTGTAGTATTAATTATTTTTCCACATGAAATTTACAGCAGGTTTGGTTATAACAAGATAATTTTTTTCCCTAAGATTAAAATTGAACATCTTAAAAAAGAGAAAGAAAATGCAGAAGCCATTCGTACAGAGAAAGAAGACATTAAGAAGGCTGCAGAAGAGCCAGAGAAGCTAGCGTTAGAAAAATATCAAACTGCTGAACAAGAAAAGAAGGCATTAGCTGAGGAGGAAGAAAAGAAGAAAGATGAACTGGAGGCCGGGGAGGCCTTTGCTCATCTCGACAACAATGGCGACGGCTACTTGACAGTTGATGAGCTTCAGTCCCGGCAAACTTTCGATACAAATAGGGATGGACATGTTTCAGAGGAAGAGGCTAAGGTTAGTGTATATTTATTTTACATGCTTTAAAAAAAAAATGGGCCTTTCAAATGTCTTTACCTTAATAGACAAATCTTGAACCAAGGCAGGGTAAACCAAAAATGGGAGCTTCCACCATCATTCATTCAATTGCTGTTTTGGCAGAAGTGTGCTGACATCACAGTTTAAATGATCCTCCAACTGCAACATCCCCATTACTCCAGAGTGCAGGCAGTGTACACCTCACCTTGAGAACTCAAGTTCAGCTAACTGATTTCCCTTAATCCACTCATATATGTAACCTTGCTCACACACTAATGGCACATCAAGTCATAAACAGAACATATTTTTGTTATCATAGTAGTCTGGTAGACAGCAACCACCCAGGGAGGTACTACCGTCCTGCCAAGTGAATGTGAAACAGAAACCTGTAACTGTTTTACATGATGGTAGAATTGCTGGTGTCATTTTCTGTCTCATAAACACGCTGGATAACAGGTATATCTTGCTACTTCTACTTACATTTAGGTCACACTACACAGCATGCACATGTATATACATACATACACATATCTAGGTTTTTCTTCTTTTTTCTTAATAGCTCTTGTTCTTCTTTATTTCCTCTATTCTCCATGGGGAAGTGGAAAAGAATCTTTCCTCCGTAAGCCATGCGTGTCTTATGAGGTGATTAAAATGCCGGGAACAATGGGCTAGTAACCCCTTCTCCTGTATACATTTACTAAAAATGTATACAGGAGTAGAAATGTATACAGATGTAGTGCAGATGATAAGAAAGAGATGATTGCTGATGTTATGAATGAAAAGAAGTTGGATGTCTTAGCCCTAAGCGAAACAAAGCTGAAGGGGGTAGGCGAGTTTCAGTGGGGAGAAATAAATGGGATTAAGTCAGGAGTATCTGAGAGAGTTAGAGCTAAGGAAGGGGTATTACCTGGAGTATACCTGGAGAGAGTTCCAGGGGTCAACGCCCCTGCGGCTCGGTCTGTGACCAGGCCTCGTGTTGGATCAGAGCCTGATCAACCAGGCTGTTACTGCTGGCTGCACGCAGTCCAACGTACAAACCACAGCCTGGCTGGTCAGGTACCGACTTTAGGTGCCTGTCCAGTGCCTGCTTGAAGACAGCCAGGGGTTTGTTGGTAATCCCCCTGATGTATGCTGGGAGGCAGTTGAACAGTCTTGGGCCCCTGAAACTTATTGTGTTGTCTCTCAATGTGCTAGTGGCACCCATGCTTTTCATTGGGGGGATGTTACATCGCCTGCTGAGTCTTTTGCTTTCATAGGGAGTGACTCTCGTGTGCAAGTTTGGTACTAATCCCTCAAGAATTTTCCACATGTATATAATAATGTATCTCTCCCGCCTGCGTTCTAGGGAGTACAGGTTTAGGAATTTCAAGCGTTCCCAGTAATTGAGGTGGTTTATCGCAGTTATGCGTGCCGTGAAGGTTCTCTGCACATTTTCTAGGTCAGCAATTTCACCTGCCTTGAAAGGTGCAGTTAGTGTGCAGCAATATTCCACCCTAGATAGAACAAGCGACCTGAAAAGTGTCAACATGGCCTTGGCATCCCTGGTTTTGAAGGTTCTCATTATCCATCCTGTCATTTTTCTAGCAGATGCGATTTCTATGGTGTTATGGTCCTTGAAGGAGAGATCCTCTGACATGATCACTCCCAGGTCTTTGACATTAGTTTTTCGCTCTATTGAGTGGTTGGAATTTGTTTTGTACTCCGATGAGATTTTAATTTCCTCACATTTTCCATATCTGAGTACAGTGGACCCCCGGGTAACGAAAGGTTTAGATATCGAAAAAATCGCATAACGAAAGCTTTTTTCGCTATCGGATAGCGAAACGTATTAGACGTGTCTGCCTGCTCCGTGCCTGGCCTGCGCCTGCGCAGGACGCCAGTGAAGCGTTGTTTACCATTGAGAGAACATTACCTAGCGCGCTCTTTCAAACATTCACAATACATTTGGTGTCTTTTTTGTTGGTTTATTGATTGTCACTGTGAAATAAGTCACCATGGGTCCAAAGAAGCTTCCTAGTAGCACCCCTGTGGTAAAGAAAGTGAGGAACACAATCGAACTGAAGAAGGAGATTGTTGAAAAATATGAGAGTGGCGTTCGTCTGAGTGATCTTGCCAGGATGTACAAGAAAAGTGCATCTACTATCGGCACTATCCTGGCAAAGAGAAATGAGATCAAGGAAGCTAATGTTGCAAAAGGGGTTGATATGTTAACGAAACAAAGATCGAAAGCAGTGGATGAGGTTGAGAAGTTACTGATGGTGTCATCCACCCTATCTTCCAGATGCCTGCAAGTCTCTTCAATAAAGATAAGTACAGTAAATGTTATTTATATTATAGTATTTTGTGTGAATATTTTTTTGTGGAACGGATTAATTGTATTTACATTATTTCTTATGGGAAATAAGGGTTCGGATTACGAAAGATTCGGGTTGAGAAATAGCTCCTGGAACGGATTAATTTTGTTACCCGGGGGTCCACTGTATATTCTACTAATAGCTTCCCTGAAGTGGTGATCCGTCTATTTGTATCGTATCTATTTTATTTGCATGTGTAAGTGTTTGGGAGAATCTTACCGCTTTAAGTTATTGTTTGGGTGTTTGATAAGGCCACCTTAAACCCCATCCGTTTATTGAATCCGGTCGAGGATACCAGTTTTGAATCCGGTCATTGGTTCCCTTATTTCTTGGATCTGACGAAATCCAGTATCACTTATTTAATGAATCCTGTAGGGATTATTTGGGTTACGCGAGACAGACCACTGGAAGATGATTAAACAGAGTAATAATGATCAGTTTGATACAAAAAGTATAACTTGCGTGTTGGAGAAAAAAAACGGTGCTTCTGGCAGCTCCTACTATGACGGATGGCCGTACCTCTGGCACCCTGGTTTACCTCTGGTACCCTGTTTACTTCTGGCACCCTGGTTTACCTCTGGCACCCTGTTTACTTCTGGCACCCTGGTTTACCTCTGGCACCCTGTTTACTTCTGGCACCCTGGTTTACCACCTGGGGTTTTAGGCACTTATGGATCACTGTACTGGGTTTAGTTTTTCTAGTTTTTTTCTACCTCCACCACAATACTGCTGTTTTTCACTATGGTTGACTGAATGATATACAGTCTTATGTTGTTGAAATCGTTCACTGATACCTCACAACTCGACACTGTTTATCGTATTTTCTTTCGAGCTGGACAATTTACGTATTTTCTCAAGATTGTGCACCTATTCGTATTTCGATAGAAATTCTTTTATATCAATGTAATCACTAGATTTTGGTCAGGTACACTAGCAGTTTAAAATTATCAATACAGCTGACCTGCGTGGTAAGGACCCGGCGACCGCTGGCAACTGATTTCAAACACGAAACTCGTTATGCCTAACACTTCCGCCTTAGTTTTCACTTTAACATTTATTAACTTATCTGTATACTACGGCACCACTGTGATATTCACTATAACAGTTATATCTACACCCTATTTTCAGGGAGACTTTCCTTCCTCTGACAAATATTTGTTCTCTTTTGTTATTTCACACGGCACTTAAGCCTAAGTTCCCCTCTGGGAGTATGGCTCTATGTTCTTGCACACTAATTCCCTTTTTTTTTTGACTCAGTATAACTGTTTTCTGCCTAATTAGTTCTGAGCACTGGAGGGATGTAACTTATAAGATCACTGGCACAGTTTTAAAGTTCTAGCACGTAAAAGAGACCGCGAAAAACACGAAAAAACACGGAGCAAGGCAGACACGGTGGACATGGTGAGCTGATATATTGCACTCTCAATAATGTTGAAAGATCAGTTATGGAAGGAGAAGAGGGAATATAAATGAATAAATTCAAGGATTATGTGGATCAAAATAAGGGTCTGATGCGAAAAGTGGGTCATAATAAGCGTGTATGCACCTGGAGAAGAGAGGAGTGTAGAGGAGAGAGAGAGAGAGATTTTGGGAGATGTTAAGTGAATGTATAGGAACTTTTGAACCAAGTGAGAGAGTAATTGTGGTAGGGGACATAATTGCTAAAGTAGGAGAAACATTTAGAGAGGGTGTGGTAGGTAAGTTTGGGGTGCCAGGTGTAAATGATAATGGGAGCCCTTAACTTTGTATAGAAAGGGGTTTAGTTATAGGCAATACATATTTTAAGAAAAAGAGAATAAATAAGTATACAAAATATGATGTAGGGTGTAATAACAGTAGTTTGTTGGACTACGTATTGGTAGATAAAAGACTGTTGAGTAAACTTCAGGATGTACATGTTTATAGAGGGGCCACAGACATATCAGATCACTTTTTAGTTGTAGCTACAGTGAGAGTAAAAGGTAGATGGGATACAAGGAAAATAGAAGCAACAAGTAAGAGAGAGGTGAAGGTTTATAAACTAAAAGAGGAGGCAGTTAGGGTAAGATATAAACAACTATTGGAGGCTAGATGGGCTAGTGAGAGTATAGGCAATAGGGTTGAAAATGTATGGGGTAGGTTTAAGAATTCTCCATGGGGAAGTGGAACAGAATTGTTCCTCCGTAAGCCATGCGTGTCGTAAGAGGCGACTAAAATGCCGGGTGCAAGGGGCTAGTAACCCCTTCTCCTGTATATATTACTAAATGTAAAAGGAGAAACTTTCGTTTTTTCTTTTGGGCCACCCTGCTTCGGTGGGAAATGGCCGACGTGTTGAAAGAAGAAAAGAAAGGTTTAAGAATGTAGTGTTAGTGTTCAGCAGAAGTTTGTGGTTATAGGAAAGTGGGTGTGGGAGGGAAGAAGAGCAATTGGTGGAATGATGATGTAAAGAGAGTAGTAAGGGAGAAAAAGCTAGCATATGAGAGGTTTTTACAAAGTAGAAGTGATGCAAGGAGGGAATAGTATATGGAGAGAAAAAGAGAGGTTAAGAGAGTGGTGAAGCAATGTAAAAAGAGAGTAAATGAGAGAGTGGGTGAGATATCAACGAATTTTGTTGAAAATAAGAAAAAGTTTTTTAATGAGATTAATAAGTTGAGGAAGCAACTTATTAATCAACGAAAACTATATCTAAAACTGTTCACATATATGCTTCAATGTATACACTTGATCTACACGTCCCCTACCCATTCTAAAACCTCCTTGTTCATCTGTAATCCTGCTCTTTGTCTTACGTTTAATTCTTTCAATAATAACCCTACCATACACTTTACCTGGTATACTCGGTAAACTTCTTCCTCTATAATTTTTACAATCTCTTTTGTCCCCCTTCCCTTTATATAAAGGAACTATACATTCTCTCTGCCAATCCATAGGTACCTTGCTCTCTTTCATACAATGCCTGCACTTTAAAGTAGGGGCTTGGGATATTGGCTGTTTGGAGGGACATCTAAACTTTTGTATCTGAGCGCTTCTGCAAAGAGTGATTATGTGCGAGTGAAGGTGAAAGTGTTGAATGATGACGAAAGTTTTTTCTTTCTTTTTGGGCCACTCTGCCTCGGTGGGAAACAGCCAACATGTTAAAAAAAAAACTTTTAACACCTTGACTCCTCTCTAAACTAACAGTTATGCTGCTGTGGAATCAGTGTTTCAACAATAGCAGTTGAGATAGATCAACATTCATTCTGATGAATTAGGATATAGCAGTATGATTGGGTAAGCCTTTGCTACAACAAATTTTAACAAATTTCTGCTTTGATAGTTCTACCTTAGGCAAGGGGATATCATGTCAAAGGATGACTTCTTCAACTCTGGATGGCTAATGATGCGGCCTGTCTACAATATGGACAAGAGAATGTTCACGCCTCCTTCATCCACCCCAACCCCTCCTGAAGAGAGTCTCACTCCGCCCCCACCTGTGTTTGATGAGGTACATTGTCATATCTCTTCATTTATGATGCTTCATGCTATCCTTGGAAATTGGAATGGCTTTAAATCTTAACTTAGGCCCGTGAAATAGTCTTAAAAATTGTAACATCATGCTCATTAGATATGTACGTCAGTTAGAATGTAATATTGATGACTTCATTGTCTCTATGTAGCCTGCCTAATGTTGGAATTGGATCAAGTTTGTTAATAACAATAAACCCATTATATCTTTAACTTGCTAACTATGGTAATAATCTTGAGTGTCAAGAATGTGGCATGGATCATTAAATCATATTCATTTAGTCCTTCAGCAGAACCAGAAGAAAAGTTAATTGTTTTCCCTGAAATACAGTTTGAGCATACCACTTTTAATAAATGTACAGTGGACCCTCGGTTAACGAATACCCCGGAAATCGTGCAATTATGTAAGTATAATTTTGTAAGTTCTTGTGGAAGTGTATTTTTGGGGGTCTGAAATAGACTAACCTACGTGAAATTTTTCCTTAAGGGAGTAAATTCGTTCGGTAATGGCACTTGAGCAGACTTCAGGAGTGAAGTTTTTACGAAACTCGGGGGTCCACTGTATAAAAGTTATTTTTTGTTGCATCCGACTTAATCATATTTGATTCTGAAAAGAATGAATGTTTTATTTTGCTTATATTTTGTGCGGTGCAAACCATTCACTCCAGCATCTTGGACTGAGACCCTACTGCTTGTCTGGACTTACCTAAAAAAAAAAAATTATGTACTCTTTAATAAGATTAGTTCCTTCAATTCCTTGTTATAGGCTTGGGTGCCTTATTAACTTATCTTAGGCTTAGTTCCCATAATAGCCAGTCATCCACTTAGTTCTCTTAATAGCTTATCAGTAGCAAATATTTTCTGTTGTCATTAGCACAAATGGATGACATGAAAGTACTATGTAAGTATATTGTAAACTTATAATAATGGAATATAGAGTGTGTGAGAGAAAGTGAGCATGGGAGGGAAAAACTTGAGTGAGCAAGTGTGTGTCAGTGAGTGAGGGAGGAGATTGCTATACTGGTGGCCCAATGAAAGTTGCAGTACTGTAATTGTTTTAAATATTTCATTAAAATGTGTTTATTTACATTTGTTAATGGGAAGTACAATGCCTGCACTTTAAAGGAGGGGTCTGGGATAGTGACAGCTGGGAGGGACAATTCTCAGCTGTCGTATCTGAGCTCCTCTGCAAAGACAGTGATTATGTATGAGTGTGGTGAAAGTGTTGAATGATGATGAAAGTACAGTGGTACCTCGAGTTACGATGGTCCCCAAAATCGCCCTTTTATGTAAGTTTATTTTTTTAAATGCTTTTGTAGGTATATTTTTGGGGGTGTAAAAGGACTAGTCTATTTTACATTATTCCTTATGGGGATAAATTCGTTTGGTAATGGCACTTGAACAGCATTCTCGAACGAAAAAATATCGTAACTCGAGGTACCACTGTATTTTCTTTTTGGGGATTTTCTTTCTTTTTGGGTCACCCTGCCTCGGTGGGAGACGGCCGACTTGTTGAAAAAAAAAAATGTAATTAGGAATAAAATCAAATAAATTGTTTAGGGATTAAGGCAGGAGATGGTATCTTGTTATCCGTGGCTCAAAGTTGTATTCATACTGGGGCTCAGAACACAGTATGACACTTGGTTGATACTTCCATGCAGCACAAATAGATTTAAGAATATAGCTTATGCCTTTAATTACCTAATGTAAAATTTATGCAGGGGATCAGACTCCGTTGTAAATTTACAAATAAATTTTGTGCCTTCAAATTTGACACCTGCTGACATTTTGTGCTTCAGCTCAACTTTTTAGATGTTCTATCATCTCTTCTCAACTAAGAAAAAAATTTATGGCCAGGCAGGTCCATGGAGTGTCTTTTGGATAACAGTGCCTCTTGAGCACATGTAAACAGTTTGTGTAATGTGCCACTCTTCAGTCGGTGTAAGTTTTTGTTAGTGTACACATTAAGAGTGTATATTTATAATGAATGGGCTATATTGTTAGTTACTTTATGCCCAGGTTAGTTTGTTAGGTATGAAACCTGTTTGCTGCTCGAGGGTTGTTAAAGCTGCATTTCACCTCTGTATCCCCAATCAACAATTTTTTAAACTAACATGCATGCATGCATACATACATACATACATACATTATGTATGTATGTTGTCAGGAAGTGGAATAGTCTGGAAAGTGAGGTAGTGGAGGCAGGAACCATACATAGCTTTAAGACGAGGTATGATAAAGCTCATGGAGCAGGGAGAGAAAGGACCTAGTAGCGATCAGTGAAGAGGCGGGGCCAGGAGCTGAGTCTCGACCCCTGCAACCACAAATAGGTGAGTACGTACGTACGTACGTACATACATACATTCATTCATATTTTTTTTTTTAACGCACCAGCCGTATCCCACTGAGGCAGGGTGACTTTAAAAAGAAAAACGAAAGTTCTTGTTTTTAAATTTAGTAATTTGCACAGGAGAAAGGATTACTAGCCCCTTGCTCCTGGCATTTTAGTCGCCTCTTACAACATCTATGGCTTAAGGAGGAAGAATGCATACGTACATACATATATATTCTGTAGAGTGATAGGTGTCAGAATGCTGTATATAAACTGTGTTTGTGGTAAAGTTTCATTGTAGTGCCTCCACTTGATGAACTTTGCTCTTACAGGACAGTTATGGCACTGAAGAGGAAGAGGAGCATGAAGATTTTGAATCCAACTTAGACCCTGAGGTAATCTTTATGGCATGATAAATGTGTTTTTGCTTGTTCTTACCTCTTGGCCATGATTGCTTTGCTGTGGGGTACATTGCTTTGTCTTGTTTCAGCATCATCTACATAGCAAAAATATATGTACGTGTACATGTATCTCAGATGCATTTTATATTCATATTTTAGTAAATAAAAAAGCCACGAACTGATGCGTGTGGCAGAAAGCTGCACCAAAGCATGAACTGTTACAAATTTATTTATTAGCATTCTAATTAGTTAAATGTTGATATAGATATTTTGAAGCATTGGAGGGGAACTGGCACTAAATTGGCACACAGCAGCAGCAGCAATTCCTTTTATGCCTTGGTGGGAAACAGCCGATGTGTTAAAAAAAAATTGTCTGATTTTAATGTTTAACCCTTTCACTGTCAGTGTCATATTAGTACGGTTTACAAGCCAGTGTTAGTGTCGTATTAATATGCCAAAATTCTAGTGGCTTCCAATCTAACTAGAGAAAGCTAATAGACCTACATGTGAGAGGAATGGGTCTGCATGGTCAGTGTGCGCAGTATAAAAAAATCCTGCAGCATGCAGTGCATAATGAGAGAGAAAAAACTCTGACCGTGGTTTTGGTTTAAAACGCTGACTTTGAGGTGTATTTTCGTATGGTATTTATGGTTGTATTCTCGTTTTCTTGGTCTCATTTGATAGAAATAGAGATGATTTTGATTGGTTTCATGATGAAAAGTACCTTGAAATTGAGCTCAAAGTAGCAGAAATGTTAGATTTTTGCTGATGTTTGAGAATAAACAATACGTGTCCAACTGGCCAGTCTAATACGCAGTCACGAATGGGTTGACATTATTTATACAATTATTACAATAATGCAGTAGTCTGCATAACAGTAAATCTTCTATTTTTTGTGTGAATAAAAATTCAAAATGGAAAGCAAGAGTAATATAAGAGGGGCCTGGAGACGTGACTAATGGACAGAGAAAATGTTATTTTAGTGCCAGGAATGTCTGCATTGTTTATTCTGGACCCTATTTTGAAATTTGTGCGAAATTTGCCAAATTGCCAATTTCTGATCATTTTATTGGGTAGTTGAAATCGGTAAATGGGCGGTTTCTTGTACTCAATCGATAGAACAAATGGAGTTTTAATGAAATAGCTATGAATTTGATCAACTGGAACAATGGAATTGGCCGAAAATAGGGCTCAAACTGGGCGAAATTGCCTATGCATGTATATATCACCAAGACCGCTAAGTTCACGAGAGCGTAATTCCGTAAGTTTTCCATCAAATTTCGTACTTTTGGTGTCATTACATAAATTATTATTTTTTTCTTTTTAAATTCTTCGACTCTTGAGAGCAAGTTTGTGAGCAGGGGTCTCAACAGTGAAAGGGTTAATGAGAGAGGCACAATGAAAGGTACAGTGGACCCTCGCTATTCGAACACTCCAAACTCACCCTTTTATGTAAGTTTATTATTGTAAGTGCTTTTATAAGTGTATTTTTGAGGGTCTGAAATGGACTAATCTAATTTACATCATTCCTTATGGGAATAAATTCATTTGGTAACCACTTGAACAGCATTCTGGAATGAAGAATGTTCAAATAGCGAGGGTCCACTGTATTTCTATTCTTAGATTTGATAAACCACTTGCATTAACTACCCACTTTGTCTATATTATGCCCCAAACTATACAAAACAGATGTTTATTTCAATCTGAGCTTGAAGACAACAAATGACTTTTAGTGCTGTCTTGTCAACACATGTTGTATTGTCATAGGTATGGTAGTCACCCAAAATTTAAGGGTATCTGATTCTAGCAATAACAGCTAAAGTGCAACCAGAGTCTGTAATGTAGGTGTTCATGTGCCATTGAACCACTCGTAATAGGATCTGAAAATGTGTATGTCCAGGGATAGCATTGTAGCATCCTAAATAAATTCATGTTTACATGCAATACAGTTCAAAGTAGTGTCAGACCTACATATGTAAGGGAGTTGCATTCCTTGGTGTCCCTTTAAATTTACAATATGTGAATGCTACTGAATTATTTCCATACTATATGAATTGTGTTTCAGGTTTGGGTTCATTTCATTTATTGCTCTGACCTCTTTAATATTGGCATTTGAGAAAAACTATTCCCCAAAAAGAGTAAGAAAAATCCAGAGCTCATTTTGACTGAAAACCTAAGGTCAATTTTAAATTTAGCAGTTGTATGCCAAGCCAAAACAAAATGTAAGCTGGTGCTGAACAAGGTATTTTATTAAGTTCATTGGTAGGTTTCCTTAGTCCATTCTGCATTAAATGACATAGTGATTTCAATAGTTATCCTCCAGTTGTCTGGTCTGACATGACTTGAACTCAACACATAAAGTTAAAATGACTTATCCTGACGTAGAGTTAATCATAGCATAATGTATTCCATGCCAGTATAAAGGGTAGTGTTGTTGCCTATACAACCATTCAGGGAATCAAAGTCTTGGTAGATGGATGTCTTAACTGCTACCATTGGTGGACATACACATGATTAATGCAGTGTGTGTGTGTGGTCTGCTGCATTTGGGCTTAGTTTAGTGGTAACTGGGAATGCTTGCAATGTTCAGCAATTTTCTTCCTAGCAGGATGGCAGCCTGCAGTTGGTCAATCCTTTTACCATAGGATATAATGTAGTGTTAGAGTTAGTGTTAGAGAATGTAGTGTTAGAGTGCTCAGCAGAAGTTTGTGGTTACAGGAAAGTGGGTGCGGGAGGGAAGAAGAGCGATTGGTGGAATGATGATGTAAAGAGAGTAGTAAGGGAGAAAAAGTTAGCATATGAGAGGTTTTTACAAAGTAGAAGTGATGCAAGGAGGGAAGAGTATATGAAGAAAAAAGAGAGAGGTTAAGAGAGTGGTCAAGCAATGTAAAAAGAGAGCAAATGAGAGAATGGGTGAGATGTTATCAACAAATTTTGTTGAAAATAAGAAAAAGTTTTGGAGTGAGATTAATAAGTTGAGGAAGCCTAGGAAACAAATGGATTTGACAGTTAAAAATAGGAGAGGAGAGTTATTAAATGGAGAGTTAGAGGTATCGGGAAGATGGAGGGAATATTTTGAGGAGTTGTTAAATGTTGATGAAGACAGGGAAGCTGTGATTTCGTGTATAGGGCAATGAGGAATAACATCTTGTAGGTGTGCGGAAGAGCCAGTTGTGAGTGTGGGGGAAGTTCGTGAGGCAGTGGGTAGAATGAAAGGGGGTAAGGCAGCTGGGATTGATGGGATAAAGGTAGAAATGTTAAAAGCAGGCGGAGATAGTTTTAGAGTGGTTGGTGCTATTATTTAATACATGTATGGAAGAGGGCAAGGTACCTAGGGATTGTCAGAGAGCGTGCATAGTTCCTTTGTATAAAGGCAAAGGGGACAAAAGAGAGTGCAAAAATTATAGGGGAATAAGTCTGTTGAGTATACCAGGTAAAGTGTATGGTAGAGTTATTATTGAAAGAATTAAGAGTAAGACGGAGAGCAGAATAGCAGATGAACAAGGTGGCTTTAGGAAAGGTAGGGGGTGTGTAGACCAAGTGTTTGCAGTAAAACATATATGTGAACAGTATTTGGATAAGGGTAAAGAGGATTTTGTGGCATTTATGGATTTGGAAAAGGCGTATGATAGGGTGGATAGGGGGGCAATGTGGCAGATGTTGCAGGTGTATGGAATAGGAGGTAGGTTACTGAAAGCAGTGAAGAGCTTTTATGAGGATAGTGAGGCTCAGGTTAGAGTGTGTAGGAGAGAGGGAGATTATTTTCCGGTAAAAGTAGGCCTTAGACAGGGATGTGTGATGTCACCGTGGTTGTTCAATATATTTATAGATGGGGTTGTAAGAGAAGTGAATGCGAGGGTATTGGCAAGAGGTGTGGGGTTAAAAGACAAAGAATCAAATACAAAGTGGGAGTTGTCAAAGTTGCTTTTTGCTGATGACACTGTGCTTTTGGGGTGTTGGGGAGAGGGGTGGGATTAAATTATGGGGAATTAAATGTAAAATGAGAGTTGACATAGTTATTTTTTGCTGATGATACTGTGCTTATGGGAGATTCTAAAGATAAGTTGCAAAGGTTAGTGAACGAGTTTGGGAGAGTGTGTAAAGGTAGAAAGTTGAAAGTGAACATAGATAAGAGTAAGGTGATGAGGGTATCAAACGATTTAAATAAAGAAAAATTGGATATCACATTGGAGAGAGGAATTATGGAAGAAGTAAATGTTTTCAGATATTTGGGAGCTGACGTGTCAGCGGATGGGTTTATGAAGGATGAGCTTAACCATAGAATTGATGAAGGAAAAAAGGTGAGTGGTGCGTTGAGGTATCTGTGGAGACAAAAAATGTTATCCATGGAGGCAAAGAAGGGAATGTACGAAAGTATAGTGGTACCAACACTCTTATATTTGTGTGAAGCATGTGTTGCAAATGCTGCAGCGAGGAGGAGGCTGGAGGCAGTGGAGATGTCCTGTCTAAGGGCAATGTGTGGTGTAAATATTATGCAGAAAATTAGGAATGTGGAAATTAGAAGGTGTGGAGTTACTAAAAGTATTTGTCAGAGGGCTGAAGAGGGGTTGTTGAGGTGGTTTGGTCATTTAGAGAGAATGGATCAAAGTAGAATGACTTGGAGAGCGTATAAATCTGTAGGGGAAGGAAGGCGGGGTAGGGGTCATCCTAGAAAAGGTTGGAGGGAGGGGGTAAAGGAGGTTTTGTGGGCGAGGGGCTTGGACTTCCAGCAAGCGTGCGTGAGCATGTTAGATAGGAGTGAATGGAGACGAATGGTTTTTGGGACCTGATGAGCTGTTGGATTGTGAGCAGGGTAATATTTAGTGAAGGGATTCAGGGAAACCGGTTACCCAGACTTAGAGTCCTGGAAATGGGAAGTATAATACTTGCACTTTTAAGGAGGGGTTTGGGATATTCTCAGTTTTTAGGGACTTCTAAACTGTCATATCTGAGTTCCTCTGCAAAGACAGTGATTATGTATGAGTGAGGTGAAAGTGTTGAATGAAGATTAAATTATTTTCTTTTTGGGGATTTTCTTTTTGGGTCACCCTACCTCGGTGGGAGACGGCCGACTTGTTGAAAAACAAAATTTGTATATTGTGAGTATTGAATATATAATGTAGACAGTAAAGTACCTTAGTGCTTTTAATTGATTTTTTAATACCATTCTGACCTAAAAGACACTCAGAAAATCCCCCATCAGTCCGTTATATTCATTGATTATTTTCTTTTGGGTCAGTGTCAAGGTTATTAATGCCTGTATTAATTTTTTAACACTCTCTCACTAAGGTACAATGATCCCCAAAAAGAGGAAACACATTGACCATCATTGATTTAATCACTGTTTTGTCAGAAGTGTGCTGACTTCACAGTTCTCATGACCCTCTGAACTCTTAACATCCCCACATCCCTCCTTCAGGGTGCAGGCACTGTACTTCCCAGCTCCAGATCTCAAGTCCAGATAATTGGTTTCGCTGAGTCCTTTCATAAATTTTACCTTGCTCGTTCCACCAGCATTTCTAATCATAAAAACCATTTAGTCTTCATTAATTTTAACTTGCATATATAAACCTGCTACAGTGGTCCCTCGACTAACGAACTTAATCCGTTTCAGAATCTAGTTCTTAACACGAAAATTTCGTAATTCGAAACCTTATTTCCCATAAGAAATAATGTAAATACAATTAATCCGTTCCACCCAAAAATATTCACAAAAAATACATTTTAATTATAGTTCTACATACACAAAACAACATTATTAAAACTATAAATACTACTACTAATACTAAATAATAAAAAACAGATTAATAAATAACATTTACTTACCTTCATTGAAGAGAGTTAGCCTTCCAATGCACACACAAATTATTCCTGTTAACATTGTGTTTCTTGAAGGCTCTGGGATTTTCTGCATGATACACCAGTAAAGGCTTCACTTTAAAATCACCACTGGCATTGGCACTTATCATAAGAGTTAGCCTGTCTTTCATAGGCTTGTGTCCTGGCAGTGCCTTTTCCTCCTGAGTAATGAAGGTCCTGTTGGGCATTTTCTTCACAATTTAAACACTTGTTGGGGGAGAAATTCTTCAGCCTCTACCAACCCCTTAAATTCACTCACAAACTTTTAAGCTGCACGTTTGTCTGAGCTGGCTGCCTCACCATGTCTCACAACACTGTGTATGCCACTATGTTTCTGAAACCTCTCAAACCAGCCTCTGCTGGCTTTAAAATCACTCTCCTCACCACTAGTTCCAGGCATTGTCTTGACAAGATCTGCGTGCAAATTCCTTGCCTTTTCACAAATTATCGCCGTGGAAATACTATCACCTGCTATCTGTTTATTGTTTATCCACACCATCAACAACTTCTCAACCTCATCCACTGTTTTCGATCTATTTTTCGTTAACATATCAACCCCTTTTGCAACATTAGCTTCCTTGATCTCATTTCTCTTTGCCAGGATAGTGCCGATACTAGATTTGTTTTTGTTGTACATCCTGGCAAGCTCACTCACACGTACACCACTCTCATATTTTTCTACAATCTCTTTCTTCAGTTCGATGGTGGTCCTCACTCTCTTTACCACAGGGGTGCCACTAGGAAGCTTCTTTGGATCCATGGTGACTTATTTCACAGTGACAATCACTGAACCAGCAATAAACACAACAAAAGTACGTATTGTGAATGTTTGAAAGAGCGTGCTGGGTAATGTTTTCTCAAGTGTAAACAACGCTTGACTGGCGTCCTGTCCTCCTCACCGCGCTTGCGCGGGGCAGGTGGACAGGTCTGGTACGGTTCGCTACACGAGTAAATGTTCACTACATGAGAAAAATATTTTGCGAAAAAAGCTTTTGTTACACGATTTGTTCGCTATATGGAGCGTTCGTTAGTCGGGGTTCCACTGTATATGGTTAAGCCCTTACCACTCGGTACCTTTACCCCCTCACTCCAACCCTTCCTTCCACCCCACATTTATATAGCCTCTTAATCATCCTATTCTGCTCCATTCTCTTTAAAAACCCAAAGCACATCAACACTCCCTCCTTAGTCCTCGAATTATACTTTTGGTAACCCTCACTGGCTTTTAATCTCCACATTTCAAATTCTTTGCATTGTATTCAAACCACTTTGCTCTCAAACATGACGTCTCCACTGCCTCCAGCTTCATACCTCACACCCACAAATGTGTCGGTACAACTAGACTCTAGTAATTCTTTTTCATTGCCTCCATATATAACTTACTTTCCACAGATGCCTCAACACACTACCTACCTTTTTTTTCCTAGTCTGTTCTATGGTTCAACCATCTGTTGACATGTCCACTCCTAAATGTCTGAATACATTCACTCATCCATACTTCATCCCTCCAATCTGATATCCACTTCTTTATTACTTAGACTATTTTTGTTAATATCATCACCTTGCTCTTTTCTATATCCAGTTTTAATTTCCTTTTACTCACTCTCTCAAATTACTCTACCAACCTTTGCAACTTCCTAGAATTTCCCAAAAGTGCTGTTATGTTGGTAGAATTACTGACAATTTGAATTTGAAAATGTTAGGTAAAATACACATGTGCATCTAATGGAGACATTTTATTGCAGCAATGTTTTGCTCTCTAGGAGCTGTGTCAGGCCATATGTTGCTGCAATGTCTCATTAGTTTCACATTGTCCTTTTACCAAACAGTGTCATCAGCAAAAAGCAAGTGTTGCAACTCACTCCATATCAGATTTATTATTTTACAGTCCCACACTTTTCACCAGTACCCTAGCATTCACTTCTTTTACAACCCCATCTGTAAATGTGTAAAGTAAATATGTTAACCATGGTGACATCACACATCCCTCTCTAAGATCCTCTTTTATTGGGAAATAGTCCCTTCTTTCTCCTATATACCCTAACCTGGTTCTCACTGTATAAAAGCTCTTCCCTGCTTTTAGTAACTTACTACCTGTTTTGTAAATTTGCAACGTTACTTCCCTATCAACCCTATCGTATGTTTTTTCTACATCCTTACATTTATCAAACCATCATTCATTATTGTGTTTCAGTGTAAATGCTTGTTCTAGATATCCCCTACACTTTCTAAATTCTCCTTGTTCCTTCTGCAATTGTACTCAAGTATCTCTCATGCATGTATATTAAACAAATACACCAACTGCTCTAATATATCCTCTCCTGCTTTAAATATTTCTTAATCTTATTTATCCCAGCTGCTTTTCTCCTGTATTAATGGCTTGCAATATTTGCAGGATTGGAAACTTAATACTAAAAGCCAGAAATGTTATTGTATTAAAAAAAGACTCATAAGGTAAATTGAAAATCATTTTGAGGATTATATATCTTGACTGCTTTTTTCGACCAAGCTTTAGTTAACTTGTTAAGTATCTGTTTTACGATCTAATCAGTGAGATTATTATTTGTATGTGTTAATACAATAATGATTTTTATCAGCATTTTTCAGGAATAATTGAAATCCATTTCTAAGGTATAAAAGTTAAAAAAAAAAAAATTGCTTTCAAAATATGAAAGGATGCCTTAATAAATGTTTAATGTTTTTACTCAACAAATACTAACCTTTCCAAATTTTTCTTGCCATCATTGTCAAGCAGATATCACGCTACGTTAACTCCAGAGCTAACTGGGACCTTTTGTCGGTGAGGGGCTGATGCTTGGTGCATGATCGCTGTGTTTACAAATTGTTTGTGTTTGTAATGTGTTGTTTATATCTTTTCACTTTAGGGAAGTTGCACATGTTATCATTCGTGATTTGAAATTTTCTAAGCATGTTCATTAATCTGGTGTCTTTTAGGTTAGCAAAACTGTACAGTATCTAGCTATTTCTACTTAGAAATCCTCTGAAGGTAGGTTCTTTGATGCTGATGTAGGTAGGGGTTCTTAAGCCAAGAAATTAGACTTAACCTCCTCTTCTTGGATCGAACCTGTTTGCCTCCCTTTCCCCAGGTGCTGTATGATATCATCCGGTTTAGCTCTACTTCCATTAATGTAATAATAATAGTAATAATTTTAGCAATACCAGTTTACATTTGAGATGTGAAAACTTATTAGTTAAAAGAACCTTTTGTACATTTTAAGAATTATGCAAATTAATAAGGAATACAATCTGTGGAAATTAATATTAGGTAAGCAAGTATAATTTCACAGAAGCGCTGATCATTATAAGAATTACTATGCCACTGGTATGATTGCTACTGCTATCTGCAACTCTGTTTCCCAGTAACACTGATGTTGTCTTTCCACAAGATAGCATCCTTACCCCCCATGATTGCCATAATGTTATTAAACAAAAAAAAAACCGCTATGGTACCATTCATAAAGTATTTTTGACTGGGATTAAATTTAGAGCATTAGGGCAAAATAACTACAGGGGGAGTTGAATGATAGCTCTAGGCCTTTCGTGTTGCAGTTAACACATCAGGAGCTTGCAATGTTGCAGAATTATAGTAGTAAATCCAGGCAGGATTTGTTTCCTGCTCTAATTATGCAGTATTGCAAGCTCCTGATGTGCTGATTGCAACACAAAAGGCCTAGAGCTATCAGTCAACTCCCTTTGTGATTATTTTGCATCTTTTATCACTCATTCACAAATATTATTTTTTTTTTTCAGCAAATCGGCCGTCCCCCACCAAGATAGGGTGACCCAAAAAGAAAGAAAATCCCAAAAAAGAAAATACTTTCATCATCATTCAACACTTTCACCACACCCATACATAATCACTGTCTTTGCAGAGGCACTCAGATACGACAGCTGAGAATAAAAGTAATTTCACAATTATTGCATAAAATTATGATATGCAAAATTTCATTTGTGACCATTACGATTTATGTCTACACGATGCTTGTAGTTCCCCAACAATTAATTATATTTCTGTTGTGCCTAGTTTAAAGTGTTAAGATTATTTATTCACAGCTGGAATGTAAATGTAGTACTCAAGTTGCATTGAAAATTTAAAAGCACATTTCATGAAGTGTTATAAACAAATGTTTGTTTTATAGGCTCCTGACTCACAAAATTGTAATATGATTGCAAACAAACCATGGTACAGGTGGGGCTTGAACTCACAGCAAGTGAGTCATAAAACTCCAGGCCAGTACCTAAGCCACTGGGCCTGGCCCAGTGGCTAACGTACTGACCTGGAGTTTTACAACTCACTTGTCATGAGTTTGAGCCCTGCCCATGCTGTTTTTTTTTTTATAAGCTCTCTTTATGGCCTGAATTTTATTAAATCATTTCTCCTACACTGTAACAGGTTAAGGAGCTCCAAGCTATATATTAACACTACAATGCTTTCTTTAACCTAGAGCAGATAATAGGGTACAGTATACACAGAGGGGTATCTATTAGCGTGTGTATACAGGTGGGCCCCGCTTATACAGCAGGTTAGGTTCTGAGCTACTGCTGTAAAGCAAAAATTGCTTTCATATGCATATAAAAGCCTGATAACATGTTTACACTATCATAGATTAAGTAAGCTATAGAACCAGGCCTAAAAAATACATATATGCAGTACACACATTACTTGTCTTAAAATATTTTCATCCTTAGCTTATAGTGAGTGGTGAATATATTTATTATAGGAAGTCTGAATAAATGAAGACTGGGTATAATTGAAAACCGCTGCATTAGCTAAATGCTGTAAAGCACTGTAATGCAGGCCCTCCTGTACTGAAATATATTGTACATCACTGTGTGTATCTTAGTCTATATACACTGAGAATTTACTTTAAGCCCTGTTGTAGGGGTTGAAGTGTTTTTGATATACAGTGGTCCCTCGGTTTTCGCCGAAAATTCGTTCCAGAATGCTGCTCAAGTGCCATTACCGAACGAATTTACTTCCTTAAGAAATAATGTCACGTAGGTTAGTCTATTTCAGACCCCCAAAAATACACTTGCAACAGCACTTACGAAAATACACTTACATAAATGTTCGAGTTTGGAGATGCACGAAAACCGAGGGACCACTGTACTGTAATTATCTATGTAGATTGTTGCTTTCATAACACTAGGAAATTGGCTACAAATGTAGCACACTAACTCTTGCCACAGTTGTTGTGGCACCAAGCTGTTTCTCATAGAATTTAGCAATCGATTTACAACTACAGTGGACCCCCGGAGTTCTTACTGCTCCAAACTTGAGCAATTATGTAAGTGTATTTTTGAAAGTGCTTTTGTAAGTGTATTTTTTGGGGTCTAAAAGGACTAATCTAATTTACATTATTCCTTATGGGAACAAATTCGTTCGGTAACGGCACTTGAGCAGCATTCTGGAACGAATTAATGACGAACTCCGGGGGTCCACTGTATAGTATATTTACAGGAACAAATGTTTGCTTTATGGTTAGGATTAAAATACTGTACCTCTTTGGTTTATGATAACATTTTCTTAAAAGTGCATGTATAAATTCACTAATATATTACTGATGTTGATTAGGATGAAAGTGAGGATGAGGATAGTGAAGACTATGACAATTCCGAAGATGACCACGATGATGCCAAGGAAGGAGAACAGAAGGAAGAGGAAGACGGCCCTAAATATGATGACGAAACCCAAAAACTTGTTGATGGTCAGATTTTATGACAGTAATTAATGTAGTGTTTCTTTAAAGAATTATTTCCATTCATTGGTTGTACCTTAGTCACTGCAGACCTGAGTTAAGATAATGTTATATAAGCAGAAATGTTTGTAGTTATCATTTATAACATACTTCATTTTCTTTAGTAAATGTGATTTATTACATCAACTTTGACCCTTTTTTTCCCTTTCCTTCTCTCCCCCTCCATTACCTTCTTCACTTTCTTCACCGTCCTTCCCTCAACACCTCTACTTCTCCCTCCCCCCTATTTTTTTCTTCTGCTGTGTAGCCTTGAATATAATATTTCATTTCCTTAATACTGATAGATATGTGGTGTATTCACACACTTTTTTTTTCTCAAACAGTGGCTAATGAAGCTCGTGAGCAGTTTGATGAGGCAGACAGGCACGTCAGAGATTTGGCCAGGGAACTGAAATCACTGGAAGAATCTCAAGAAAAAGACTATGGGCCAGAAGAAGAATTTAGGGTTCTCGAAGGAAATTGTTTTGAATATACAGATAGAGAATACACCTACAGACTTTGTCCCTTTGATAAGGTGTGTTGATGGTTTATTAAATTTGGTGGTATTTTCTTCTTAGCAAAGTTGTTATGAGGATGCTTATAAATATGGAATTTAGCTCATCAGCTTGCAATTTTTGCATATCCTTAAAAATTTAGCATAACTTGTATCAAAATATTGTTATTTATTAATTACAGGCAATCCAGAAACCCAAATCTGGTCATGGTGAAACACGGCTTGGTCAGTGGGGCGAGTGGACGGGGCCAGAAGAATACAAATACAGCAGAATGTTATACAGCAATGGTCAGGCCTGTTGGAATGGGCCTACCAGATCTGCTGATGTGAGTCAAATTGTTTGCAGTTAGTGTATAAAACTTAGAACATGATGTTTATGTATAATACTGTCTCTTATTATGTTAAACCACAGTTTACCTGGTTACAGTATATTCAGATTACTTTAGACAAACCTACTGTATTAAACTACTACTTTTTGACTTAAAAACCCATGTGAATAGCAGTATCTTAAGGCAGGTTTAATCTCTAGATTGGTTTGATGTAGAGTAAGTCACTACAGAACCTCAAAAAGAGATACACAGTAGGACCCCACTTTACGGCGTTTCGCTAATACGGGCACTTCAAATTATGACCAAAACTTGCTATACAGCTCCCCCCACCTGACTTTCTAATACGATCACCGTGGGAGACTCGATTCGTTTGCATTCTCCGTGACCACGTCTCTTCATTATGAATGGAAATTTTCCAAAATTTCAAGGATTTTAATGTTATTGCGTATTTTACATGTACTCTGATAATTATACTTATGAATACCTGTACTTATTGCTGGCGTGCAGGTACACATTAACCCTTTGACTGTCGGAGACCCCTTTCTGAAACTGTCATTTCATGTCGCAAAATATTTGAAAAAAAAAAATTATTTTCTTATCAAAATGTTAAGATTATTTTTCTGATTGTTTAAATACCCCCAAAAAAAATTTGCGTCAGTACTTACCGAGATATAGAGCGGTAAAGTTGGCAGAAAATGAGCCGCGTATGGCAACAGCGGCGAATGCTGCTCACCCGATAAACTTTGGTTTACTTCCTTTCGTAGGTTTCTTGTTTTTTCACTATTTTATTTTTTACGTAACTTATGTGGCCTGTGAGACCAAAGTAGGGTGCAATGTATATACAGTGGTACCTCGGTTTACGATGGTCCCCAAACTCTCCCTTTTATGTAAGTTTATTTTTTAAATGCTTTTGTAAGTGTATTTTTGGGGTCTAAAAGGACTAGTCTATTTTACATTATTCCTTATGGGGATAAATTCGTTTGGTAATGGCACTTGAACAGCATTCTGGAACGAAAAAATATTGTTAACCGAGGTACCACTGTATATACACTCGTTGTATGCAACACAATAATTGCACAAACATTATTATCATTATACAGTGGTGCCTCAGTTTTCTTGCATCTCCAAACTCGAACATTTATGTAAGTGTATTTTCGTAAGTGCTGTTGCAAGTGTATTTTTGGGGGTCTGAAATAGACTAACCTACGTGACATTATTTCTTAAGGAAGTAAATTCGTTCGGTAATGGCACTTGAGCAGCATTCTGGAATGAATTTTCAGCGAAAACCGAGGGACCACTGTATTGTTTACAAAACTTGTTTACACCAACCAACAATAAAAAAAAAATTATTACTATTGTTCTATAATATATATACACATATATAATGACTGGACACTTTCCATCAACTGCAATTAGCACTTCAAAGCTCCAAGCTATGTGTGTGTGTGGACATCTAAATTTGCTGAGTCAGGGTAAGGCAGCTGTCAAAATGACATATTATACCATTACTCACCACCCCCACACTGCCTGTCAACACAAAAGGGGACCCATGTCTTCTTCCCCACAACCTCCTTCCTTTCCTTCATACCTACCTTCCTAGCTTCCTTTCTTCCTTCATTCCTTCCTTTCTTACATATTTCCTTCCTTCCTTCCTCTCATCTCTTCCTTCCTGCCTTCCTTTCTTCCTTCATTCCTTCCTTTATTTCTTCCTTCCTTTCTTCTTTTGTTCCTTCCTTCCTTCCTTTCTCTCTCTCTTTCGTTCTTAATTCCTTCCTTCTTCCTTTCCTCCTTCTTCTTTCCTTCCTTCCTCTCATCTCTTCTTTCCTTCCTTCCTTCCTCTCATCTCTTCTTTCCTTCCTTCCTTCCTCTCATCTCTTCCTTCCTTACTTTCTTTCTTCCTTCCTTCCTTCCTTCTGGTATCCTGGGCATTTCTTTCGGTCACAAACTCCTCAAAACCATGAAATTTATCTTCAGAGTCACTTCCATATGTGTTAAAGCTATCATTGAGGAAGAGAACAGTCCCAGATGCGCCAAAGAGTCAGATAATTCTTACCGCTAGGCATGCTGAACAAGGATTACTGAAATGGCGTTCCCACAATGCACCACTGGCTGCCCGATTTTTTTTATACTGAGCATACCACTGACCACACCGACCCATTCTCTCACATGTAGGCCTACCAGCTTTCTCCTGCTTGATTTGAGGCCGCTAGAATTTAGGCGTATAGATACGTCCGAAACAGTGGCTCGTAAGACGTATATATACGACCGAAACAGTCAAAGGGTTAAAATCACTAAGAGTGTCCCTCTAGTTTTGACGCCATAGTAATAATAATAATACTTATATGTAATAATAATAATCACTCTTGGGTATATTAAATGTCTTATTTTATGTTAATATAGACATTTTCAGTAATCCATCTATGATATTTTCTTCAAAATAATATAAAAAACATGTTACATAGCATATAAACATGATACATACACCCACAGTACAATAAATTTTACATAAATATGTGTGGTAGCCGGGTGGAGGGAAAAAATTTGTTTTCTCTGGTTCAGCACCAGAGAAAATGTGTATCAATCCGCCTTTGACCCAGAGACTCCCCTTAATGCATTCAGCTTTGTTTACAATTCTCAGCATGACTCCTTCTCGTTACTTCTCCCTTTGTTTATGATGGCATCTAAAGGTAGTTGGTAGAAATGATTAAACTTAGTGAACAAGGTATGTCGATGGTAATAATATCACTCTGGGCCGCTTTAAATATCGTATAGCTACACCTACTGGCTATGTACACCTTCTTTCTACAAATAAATACTACTCACCCCTCATCCTACATTAAGACTACACATATTTTAAGGTAAGTAATAAGTGTACTTTGTGTATTTTATCGCTCTGGGCCACTTTAAATATCGTATACACTGTATTACGTTTGGGAGTGGGAGCCAGGGCTACCTACACCGGCTACCTACATCTGACTTCTACAAATATATACTACTCACCTTTCACCCTACATTAAGACTACAAATATTTTAAGGTAAGTAATGAATGTACTGTATATGTATTTTACTTTTTATTGTTTTTTAAAGACTAGTTCTACTGTTTGCTTAATATATGTTAGTGTAAACTTATTACCTACCTGGCATTTGTATGCCTTCATAAGTGAAAAAAATGGCGTTCTGCTCTCCGGCGATGTCCGCTTTCCAGCAGTAGCCTGGAACCTAACCTGCCATATAAGTGGGGCCCTACTGTACCATTATGTTAATGGTAGTGTGCACATCACTGCTTTGAGGCTGTAGGAGGGTGTGTGTAGGAAGGAAGATGAAGTGAAAAGGGTAGTAGTGAAGAAACTGTTAGCATATACAGTGGACCCCCGGCTAACGAACACCCCGGAAATCGTACAATTATGTAAGTATAATATTGTAAGTGCTTGTGGAAGTGTATTTTTGGGGGTCTGAAATAGACTAACCTACGTGACATTATTTCTTAAGGAAGTAAATTCGTTCGGTAATGGCACTTGAGTAGGTTTCTGGGATGAAGTTTTTTCGTTAGCCGGGGGTCCACTGTATAAGGTTTTACATGAAAAATGATATAAGAAAGGCAGAATATATGGGGAAAAAAATGTAGTAATGAAGTAGTGAGGGAGAGCAAAAAAGAAGCTGACGAGAAAATGGATGGGTATTTAACTACAGTGGACCCCCGGCTAACGAAAAAAAAATTCATTCCAGAAGCCTGCTCAAGTGCCATTACCGAATGAATTTACTTCCTTAAGAAATAATGTCACGTAGGTTAGTCTATTTCAGACCCCCAAAAATACACTTCCACAAGCACTTACAATATTATACTTACATAATTGTACAATTTTCGGTGTGTTCATTAGCCGGGGGTCCACTGTACAAATCGTAATGCAAATAAGAAACCATTTTAGGGAAAAGTAAATATGGGGAGAAGTTTGGAGAGCAAATGTACTTAATGAAAGTGCTGCAGTGTTACAATGGGAGATAAAAAATTTGAAGAGCTGGAGAGAATATTTAGAGGAATTGTAATTTTCTTCTTTCAACAAAACGGCCGTATCCCATCGAAGCAGGGTGGCCCAAAAAGAAAAACAAAAGTATCTCTTTTTAACTTTAGTAATGTGTACAGGAGAAGGGGTTACTAACCCCTTGCTCCTGGCATTTTAGTCGCCTCTTACAACACGCATGGCTTGCAGAGGAAGAATTCTGTTCCACTTCCCCATGGAGATAAGAGGAAATAAACATGAACAAGAACTAGTAAGAAAATAGAAGAAAACCCAGAGGGATGTGTATATATATAAGCTTGTACATGCATGTGTAGTGTGACCTAAGTGTATGTAGAAGTAGTGAGACATACCTGAAATCTTGCATGTTTATGAGACAGAAAAAAGACACCAGCCATCCTACCATCATGTAAAACAATTACAGGCTTTCGTTTTACATTCACTTGGCAGGATGGTAGTACCTCCCTGGGCAGTTGCTGTCTACCAACCTGCTACCTAGGAGGAATTGTAATATGTAGATTAAACCAAAGTGATGATTTCATGCATTTGTCAGGGAGGAATAGGATCCATTTAGGAAGGTGCCAAGGTGAGTGGAAAATGTGAAAGGAACAGTGAGCTGGTTGAAAGGGGAAAAGATGGGCTTAATTAAGATTGTGATGTTGAAAGCAGAGGGGGGTTATAACTTTGTAGTGGTTAGTGTATTTGTTTAACCCTTTGACTGTTTTGGTCGTATATATACATCTTACGAGCCAGTGTTTCGGACGTATATATATACTCAAAAATTCTAGCGGCTTCAAATCAAGCGGGAGAAAGCTGGTAAGCCCACATATGAGAGAATGGGTCTGTGTGGTCAGTGTGCACTGTATAAAAAAAATCCTGCAGAACGCAGTGCATAATGAGAAAAAAAAATGACTGTTTTTGGATTAAAACGCCGACTTTAAGGTGTATTTTCGTTTAGTATTTATGGTTGTATTCTCTTTTTCGTGGTCTCATTTGATAGAATGGAAAACATATTACAGAAATAGAGATGATTTTGATTAGTTTCATGATGAAAATGACCTTGAAATTGAGCTCAAAGTACTAGTGGAAATGTTCGATTTTTGCCAATGTTCAAGAGTAAACAAATCACGCCATGCGTCCAACTGGTGAGTCTAACATTCTTACACAAATGCACTGATATTATTTATACCATTTTTACAATAATGCAGTAGTCTGCATAACAGTAAATCTTCTATTTTTTGTGTGAATAAAAAATAAAAATAGAAAGCAAGAGTAATATAAGAGGGGCCTGAAGACGCGACTAATGAACAGAGAAAATCTTATTTTAGTGCCAGGAATGTCTGCATTGTTTATTCTGGACTCTATTTTGGAATAGACATCTTTTTTATTTTGCATGAAATTGGCCAAATTTCCAATTCCTGACCACTTTAATGGGTAGTTGAAATCGGTAAATTGGTGGTTTCTTGTACTCAATCGATAGAACAAATGGAGTTCTAAAGAAATAGCTATGAGTTTGGTCGACTGGAACAATGGAATTTGCCGAAAATAGGGCTCAAAGTCGGCGAAATCGCTGATGCGTATATATTGCCGAGATCACTAACTTCACGAGAGCGAAATTCCGTAAGTTTTCCATCAAATTTCATACTTTTGTTGTCATTACCACCGGGAAAAGATTCTCAATCATTTCATAAGAAAATTTTTTTTTTAAATTTTGTGACATCAGGAGATCAGGGATCATCAAGGTTAATATATGTATTTATTTAGTTTAATTGTTTAATGTGTGTATGAAAGGGAGTCATCACAGGAAGTGTTGGAGAACTGGCTACAGGAGGTTTTGAGTGCTATGAGCTTGAACATCCAACAGGCTTGTGCGATCATATTAAATCAGATTGGAGACAGGTAGCTTTTATAGTGTGACATATTGTTGGAGTACTGGTTAGCTGGACTTAAGTTCTGGAGGTGGAAAATACAGTGCCTGCACTCTAAAGGAAGGGTGGAGATGTTACAATTTAGAGTGTCATCTGCACTGTGATGTCAGTGAACCTTTGGTAAGACATCCATTGAATGAATGATGGTGAATGTTTTTGTTTTTATTTTTTAGGTCACCCTGCCTTGGAAGGCTGCCAATGTTTTAAAAATTTATAGAAGAATGGAAGGTATGTGTGGATTGGCAGAGAGCACATGTTCTCACCTATATTTGGCTGCAGGGGTAGAGTCTTAGCTCCAGGCCCCTCCTCTTAACTTGCCACTTGCCAGATTCACTCCTACCCTTATGGGCTTTATTGTACCTGCTCTTAAAACTATGTTTAAAGGAAAATGGGACTTAACAGTATAAGAATTATAAGGAAACAGGTTTGTTGAATATACCTGGCAAGATGTACTGCAGAATTATTAGGGAAAGGGTATTGAAAGACCAGAAGTTAGACTGAAGAGGAGCAAGGTACATCTGGAATTGGTAGTGGATGACGTTTATGTTCAAGCATATAAGTGAGTGTTAAGGGCAATTATCTGTTTGTAAAATAAGTGAATGGTAGAATGTTGGGAAGAGACATGGTAATAAAAGAAAGAAGAAATCTCCATTAAGTAGAGTTGTGACAGTTTATATTTTCTGATGTCTATGCAGACAGTCCAGGCTGTCTACACCAGATCTTACAAAAATAAAAGTGAATATGTAATTGTAGTTCATTATCATGATGTATTATGTTGTTTTTACTGCTTAAGACTACAAATGTAACAGAAATAATAGTATTTACCTTAAATTGTGGGTGCTGGTGTTTGTGGATGATTGTGAAGAGAGTGGAGAGTTATGCTGTGGCCCTACTGGGCTGAGGTGGATGGTAGAGGTTCTGGAACTGAAGTCGATGGTTTTACTGTCTAACTTTAAGTCATTCAGTAAGTCAGTAAGTCATTCAAGTCATTCAGTAAGTCATTCAAGTCATTCAGTAAGTCAGTCAAGTCAGTCAGTAAGTCAAGTCAACTGTGGATTGGGATAACGAAGAGAGCTATCAATATGACAGCTTTCTTAACACTATACAGGCTGCCCAAAGAACATTTATCCCGTATAAAGAAATTAGATCAAGTAGAAATGACCCAAAATGGATGAATAATAGGCTCAAATATCTTTTAGGGCAGAAGAAAGGAATTTATAGGCACATAGAGGTGAGGGTCATCTTATAAATCAGTATACTGACATTAAGAGGGACGTTAAAAAGGGTATAAGAAAAGCTAAAAGGGACTATGAAATTGAAGTTGCTAGGTATTCAAAAACTAACCCAAAAAGTTTTTTCCAGGTTTATAGAACAAAAGTTAGGGATAAGATAGGTCCCCTTAAAAATAACTTTACGCGTCTTACTGACAAGGAGAATGATATGTGCTCTATTTTTAATAATTATTTTCTCTCGGTTTTCACACAGAAAGACACTAATAATATCCCAGTAATTAATTTTTATAGTGGCCCTGAAGAAGATAAATTATGTAATATCACAGTCACTAGCGAAATGGTTATGAAACAAGTAGACCGACTGAAACAAAATAAATCGCCGGGTCCTGATGAGCTTTATGTAAGGGTTCTTAAGGAATGCAAAATGGAACTCTGTGAACCAATATCTAACATTTTTAATTTATCTCTTCAAACAGGTGTAGTGTCTGATATGTGGAAGATGGCTAATGTAATTCCTATTTTTAAAGCAGGAGACAAGTCACTACCGTCAAATTACCGCCCAATAAGCCTGACCTCAATTGTAGGCAAATTACTAGAGTCAATCATAGCTGATATTATTAGAAGCCATCTAGATAACCATAATTTGATTAATGATACTCAGCATGGATTCATGAGGGGCCGTTCCTGCCTATCTAATTTATTAACCTTCTTTAGTAAAGCTTTTGAGGCTGTTGATCACGATAAAGAATTCGATATTGTTTATTTAGATTTTAGTAAGGCTTTTGATAGAGTACCGCACCAGAGACTGTTAAAGAAAGTGGCAGCTCATGGCATTGGGGAAAAAAGTGCTGTCATGGATCGAGTCATGGCTCACCAATAGGAAGCAGAGAGTGTGCATAAATGGGGTTAAATCCGAGTGGGGATCTGTAACAAGTGGTGTTCCACAGGGATCAGTCCTAGGCCCATTGTTGTTTATAATATATATCAATGACCTTGATGAGGGAATTGCTAGTGATATGAGCAAATTCGCCGATGACACGAAGATAGGTAGGATAATTGATTCTAATGTAGATGTCAGGGAACTTCAGGAGGATTTAGACAAACTCAATTCCTGGTCAGAAAAGTGGCAGATGTAGTTCAATGTAGATAAATGCAAGGTTTTGAAGCTCGGGAGTGTCCATAACCCAAGCACTTATAAGTTAAATAACGTAGAACTTAGCCATACAGATTGCGAAAAGGACTTGGGGGTTATGGTAAGCAGCAACCTTAAACCAAGACAGCAATGCCTAAGCGTACGTAATAAGGCAAACAGATTACTGGGATTTATATCAAGAAGTGTAAGCAACAGAAGTCCAGAGGTTATATTACAGCTTTATACATCGTTAGTAAGGCCTCACCTAGATTACGCAGCTCAATTCTGGTCTCCATATTACAGAATGGACATAAATTTGTTAGAAAACATTCAGCGTAGAATGACTAAATTAATACATAGCATTAGAAATCTTCCGTATGAAGAAAGATTGAAGACCCTAAAATTACATTCACTTGTAAGACGAAGAATGAGGGGAGATATGATCGAGGTATACAAGTGGAAAATGGGTATTAACAAAGGGGATATAAATAAGGTCTTGAGAATATCTCACCAAGAGAGAACCCGCAATAATGGATTCAAATTAGATAAGTTTAGATTTAGAAAGGATATAGGAAAGTATTGGTTTGGAAATAGGGTAGTTGATGAGTGTAACAGTCTGCCTAGTAGGGTTATTGAAGCAAGGACCTTGGGTAGTTTCAAATTTAGGTTGGATAAATTCATGAGTGAGAGGGGTTGGATTTGAGTGGGAATTGCACATGAGTAAATAGAATTATCAAAGCTTATTTCTTGGGTATCATTGAAGATTGGGTTGAACAAATATTCTGTTAGTGGGATGGAATGTGAAGGACCTGCCTTGTATGGGCCAACAGGCCTGCTGCAGTGTTCCTCCTTTCTTATGTTCTTATAACACTGTTTTTGTGAAATTTGGATGAGACGTTACAAAGATTGGCAGAGTTTAGTAGAATGCCTTAAAGTTTTTAGTGGTGGGTCTTGAGCATTCAACAGACATGTGTGAGCATATGAGGTTAGATTGGGAAAGAAAAGGCAGATGCAGTGAAAGCTCAGTAAAGCTCTATACAGAGCAAAATAAAAGCTTGTTCTGGGCCTGTATCTTATTTTCACTGCTGTATCCTAGATTAGTGAGTGGAAAAAAATATTTTTGAGAGTTAATGAGCTATTGCAATGCAAAATAGATGAACTTGAGTGTAGGTGAGAAATGGAGGAACTGTACTCTCAAGGAAATGTTTGGAATGTTTCATTTTTTTAGCTCATTGGCATAATGAGAGTAATTTTCTTTTTTTAGTTTCCTTTGCTTCTGTGGGAAATAGCTGATATATAACAAAATCATTGGGATAGTAGTTAATTTGTTGATGCATATTTTTTTTTTTTTTATTAACACATCGGCCGATTCCCACCAAGGCAGGGTGGCCCGAAAAAGAAACTTTCGTCATCATTCACTCCATCACTGTCTTGCCAGAGAGGTGCTTTACACTACAGTTATAAAACTGCAACATTAACACCCCTCCTTCAGAGTGCAGACACTGTACTTCCCATCTCTATATTTATGCTACAATATTATTATTATTATTATTGTTATTATTAGAATTGATGGAATGATGAGCTAGAGAGAGTAATAAGAGAGAAAAAGCTAGCATATGAGAGGTTTTTACTAAGCAGAAATGATTGAAGCAGGGAGGAGTATGGAGAAAAAGAGAGGTTAAGAGAGTAGTGAAGAATTGTAAAAGGAGAGCAAATGAGAAGGTGGGTGAGATACTATCAACATATTTTGCAGAGAATAAGAAAGTTTTGGAGTGAGAATAATAAATTGAGAAAGCCTAGGGAACAAATGAATTTGACAGTTAAAAATAGGAGAGGAGTTATTAGATGGAGAGTTGAAGGTATCAGGAAGATGGGGGGGAATATTTTGAGGAACTGATGAAGATTTCATGCATTAGCCAGGGAGGTATAACATCTAGAAGTGAGAAAGAGCCAGTTGTGAATGTGGCAGTGGTGTGTGAGACAGTGGGTAGAATGAAAGGGGGTAAAGCAGGTGGGATTGATGGGATAAGGACAGAAATGCTAAAAGCAGGTGGGGATATAGTTTTGGAATGGTTGGTTTTTTTATTTAATGTATGGAAGAGGGGAGGGTACCTAGGGATTGGCAGAGAGCATGCATAGTTTATTTGTATAAAGGCAAAGGGGACGAAAGAGAATGTAAAAATTATAGGAGAATAAGCCTGTTGAGTATATCTGGTAAAGTGTATGGTAGACTTATTATTGAAAGAATTAAGAGTAAGACGGAGAGCAGGATCATAGATGAACAATGAGGCTTTAGAAAAGGGGTAGGGGATGTGTAGAGATGTGTAGATAAAGCATTTACAATGAAGCATATAGGTGAACAGTATTTAGATAAGAGTAGAGAGGTTTTTGTTGCATTTATAGATTTGGAAAAGGCATATGATAGGGTGGATAGAGGAGCAATGTGGCAGATGTTGCAAATGTATCAAATAGATGGTAGGTTACTGAAAGCAGTTAAGAGTTTTTACAGGTTAGGGTATGTAGGAGAGAGGGAGATTATTTCCCAGTAAATGTAGGCCTTAGACAAGAATGCATGATGTCACCATGGTTGTTCAATATATTTATAGAAGGGGTTCTGAAAGAAGTGAGTTCTTAGGTGTGGCAACAGGTGTGGGATCAAGAGATGAAGAATCTAACACAAAGTAGGAGTTCTCACAGTTACTTTTTGCTGATGACACTGTGCTTTTGAGAAGTTGCAGAGGTTAGTGGACAAGTTTGGAAGTGTATGTAAAAGAAGGAAATTAAAAGTGAAAATAGGAAAGAGCAAGGTGATGAGGATAAAAAATTTAGGTAATGAAAGATTGGATATCAGATTGAAGGGAGGGAGTATGGAGGAGGTGAATGTATTAAGATATTTGGGAGTGGACTTGTCAGTAGATGGGTCTATGGAAGACGAAGTGAATCATAGAATTGATGAAGGGAAAAAGGTGAGTGGTGCTCTGAGGAGTATGGAAACAAAGAACATTATCCGTGAAAACAGAGGGGAATATATGAGAGTATAATGGTACCAATACAGTTTGTACCCAGAGTTTCGTACAGCTCCCAACTCGAACAATTATGTAAGTGTATTATTGTAATTGCTTTTGTAAGTGTATTTTTGGGGGTCTGAAATGGACTAATCTAATTTACATTATTCCCTTTTTTTTTTTTTTTTTATTAACACACGTTTATTCTACAAAGGCAAGGTGGCCCAAAAGAAAACTTTCGTCATCATTC
>WNWK01021408.1:0-34148 GCA_009830355.1 Cherax destructor
CTGTGTAAAGCGGCTATCATTTTTACTATTGCATCGTTAGTGCTTTTATTTTCCTGAAGCCAAATTGGGGGGGTTGAGTATTTTTGTGTAGTTATAAAAGATAATCTCTTGTGCACAAGTTTCTCGAATATTTTGGATAGCGGGATTTTGATATAGGCCTATGTTATTTCGTCTAAAAGGGGTACCATTTTGTGTATTGGTGTAACCCTTGTTTTTTTATAGTTTGGGGGAAGGTGCTAGATTCTTGATTTGTTAAAAAAAAAAGGGGATAAAAAAGGAAAAACATTTTGTATAAAGGGTGGAATTGAGACAGATGTCCTGATTTATTTTTAAGTGACTTGATTATCATGGAGACTTGTGGGTTCTGTAGGTAAGATAAAAGGAGGAGGGAAAATTTTCCCATCTAGGTAATCACTTGCTCGGGCATTGGTATCTGTTTTACTGGAAATTTGATCCTATAGTTGAGAAGAAGTCATTTATCTTGTTTACTGTATCAATATGTAGTGGTGTTTCGTTTGGAGTTAGGACAATCCCCCTTTTTTTTCGTTTGTGGGTCCCATAATCTGTGAGAGTGTTTTCCGGTCTTTTTATACCCCCTCTTGTTTCAGTGAATCTGGGGAGTGTACAATTTTTGGGTTTTTTTTATTAGTTGAAATTTGGGGTGAACAAAAACCCTTGAATGGGATAATAAGATAGTTGTAGCACAAGACGATACTTGTAATTGCACTAGAGAATAGTTGCAATAGAAATAAAAGGTATAATACAGGTTTATAAAAAAGTATAATAAAAAAATAAACAGGGGCAAAGAATGGTATACAGTAGATATTAAAATAAGTAAAATGGGATTTTTGCACAGGTTATTAAAAAGATAATTGTAGATAGGGCAATGATGTTGCAGCTGTCGTATGGAAGCTTGGATCTTTGGCAATGATAGGTTAAAAAATAAAGGTATAAAACAAGATTGAGCAATGAAGTATAAAAAAATGGGGCAATAATAATTATAAAATAAAAATTGTGCAATAAAGCTTGAATAATAAGGGGATTTTGTAGTTATCAAATACAAATTAAGACTATGAGGTAAATTAAGACTATGAGGTAGAATTAAGACTATGAGGTAGAATTAAGACTATGAGGTAGAATGGTAGTTGGATATAAGGTAAAAATTTAATGGTAAGGGGGTATTGGAATTTTGGGAACAAAAAGTAAAAATTTAATGGTAAGAGGGTATTGGAATTTTGGGAACAAAATTTAAAGATGGTTCATAACACTAATCGTGGATAGTGGGTTTTACATATTATTCTAATTCTGTTAACCCAGCCTCACTCAGGAATCTTTAAGTTCATGTTCTGTTGCAATGAAATACCTCTTCCCAGTGGGCTGTTTCCTAACTGCGATTTTACCATCCCTCACAAAGCACTGATGAATTTTTGGGCATTGCGTAATTTCTTAAACGATAAAGGAGGTTTTGTCTTGTTTTGGTAAGGCACTCGTTCACATAGACATCAGATTTCATAGTTATGGATGTTTTTAGTAGGTTGTTTCTTTGCAAGCTGGTATTGAATTTTAATAGCACTGTTTTTCCCTGCTTGGTAGCCCATCAGTTTGCAATCTTTTAGTTCATCACTACGTATGTTTAGTAAAGGTGGTCCTTGAAAAGTTGTAGGGTGGCCTCCATGCATGTCTCTTGGGTGACTGTGGTGGAAGATGTTTGCTATTAACTAAAAAAACAGACGTCACTTAGCTGTGTTGTTGGTCGTTATGGTCTTTGGGAAGTTGTTGATGACATCAGTAAGTTGTAGATCCACTCGTGATCTTTCTTCTATGATGTTCTTGTTCAGCTGGGTGACTTGATCTTTCAGAGTGTTGATGGTGTCTACAGACTGGGTGTGGGTGTTGTAGTTGTTCTAGGTGGTTAGTTTGTCTTCCAGAGTTGTGATCTTGACGAGGTACTGTGCGTTGGAGGTTTTAAGCTCCTGCATTTCCTGGGTAAGCTTGGTGATTGTTTGATTCTGGATCATAAGGAGTTTAGCTATCTCTGGGTCATTAATCTTCTTAACATCAAATCCATGGAAAGAGTTATCTTGGACTGTGGCGGGGCCATTATTGTTGTTGTCTGGCGGGTGTTGTGAGTGGTGCAGTGTTTGGGGGTTGAGGCCTGGCTGGTAGTACGAGAAGTTTTCCTTGCAGAAATGCTGCTCTCACCTGGGATGTTAGGAGTTCTTGGCTGTTTACTGGATCTTCTGTTGTTGCTATGATCCTTTGCCATTGACCGTGGCTTCAGATGAATAGTAGGCGATGTGGAATGGGTGAATGTTGTGGAGTATCTTCAGTGGCAGCTGGGCAGGTGGTGGTAACACAAGTCCTATTATTGGTGATTCGTGTATTTTGAGATTACTGTAGTTGATTTATATCATTCTGGTATCCCATATGTTAGTGTTATTGGGTCTTGATTAGCGCCATCCAGGGCTGCCTGGGCACTTCAGGTGGAAGTAAAAGTAGAGGACAAGGTTCTTGCTGCTTGCTGCCGCTGCCGCTTCCTCACTTTGCACTTGGTGGGGTTGAACTCCAGGAGCCAGTTGCTGGACCAGGCCTGCAGCCTGTCCAGATCCCTTTGTAGTTCTGTCTGGTCCTTGTCCGATTGAATTCTTCTCATCAACTTCACATTATCTGCAAACAGTGACACTTCCGAGTCTATCCTTCCGTCATGTCGTTCACAAATACCAGAAACATCACCGGTCCCAGGACTGACCCCTGTGGAACTCCACTCGTCACATGCGCCCACTCTGACACCTCACATTGTACCATGACTCGCTGTTATCTTCCTGACAGGTATTCCCTGATCCATTGTAGCGCCGTCCCTGTTATCCCTGCCTGGTCCTTCAGCTTTTGCACTAATCTCTTGTGTGGAACTGTGTCAAATGCCTTCTTACAGTCCAAGAAAATGCAATCTACCACCTTCTCTCTTGTTTACTTTCACCCTGTCATAGAACTCAGTAAGTTTGTGACAGGATTTCCCGTCCCTGAAACCGTGTTGGCTGTCGTTGATAAGCTCATTTCTTCTAGGTGTTACCCCTCTTCTGATAATCTTCTCCATGACTTTGCATACTATACATGTCAGTGACACTGGTCTGTAGTTTAATGCTTCATGTCTGTCTCCTTTTTAAAAATTGGGACTACATTTCCTGTCTTCCATACCTCAGGTAGGCCCTGTTTTGATAGATGTGTTGAATACAGTGGGCCCCCGACTATGGCCGGTTTATTCGACTGACTCGAGTTCGGTCACCCCAAATTTTCCCATTTTTGGCGTACCAGACCTGTCCCGCGTGCTTGCGCACCTCCCACAGGCGTCGTGAGGCCCTTTTTTTGTTTACCCTTGATGAACTTACCCCGGGACCCCATTCAAAATTTTTACAATAATTTTGTGTTTATTGATTGTCACTGTGAAATAAATTACCATGGGGCCAAAGAAACTTCCTAGTGGCACCCCTGTAGTAAAGAAGTGAGGAACACCATCAAACTGAAGGAATGGGAAAAATAGAGAATGTACGTGTGGGGGAGCTTTCCAGGATGTGCAACAAAAACAAATCTACCTCACCTCTATCCTGGCAAGAAAAGAAATCAAGGAAGCTGATGTTGCGAAAGGTGTTGACATGTTTGCCAAATAGATCCAAAAACAGTGGATGAGGTTGAGAAGTTGTTGGTGGTGTGGATCAATGAAAAACAGATAGCTGGTGATAGTGTTTATAGGGGAATAATTTGTGAAAAGGCAAGGCAGTTGCACACAGATCTTGTCAAGAAAATGCCTGGAACCAGTGCTGGTGTGAGTGATTTTAAGGCCAGCAAAGGCTGGTTTGACAAATTTAGGAAATGTAGTGGCATACCCAGTGTTGTAAGGCATGGTAGGAAGCAGTTCAGACAAACTTGCTGCTGATAAGTTTGTGACTGAATTTAAGGAGTTTGTAGACACTGAAAAATTCAAACCCCAACAAGTGTTTAATTGTGATGAAACAGGCCTTTTTTGGAAGAAAATGCCAAAGAGGACCTACATTACTCAGGAGGAAAAGGCACTGCCAGGACACAAGCCTATGAAAGACAGGCTAACTCTCATGTTGTGTAGTAATGCTAGTGGGGATTTTAAAGTGAAGCCTTTACTGGTGTATCACTCTGAAAATCCCAGTGTGTTCAAGAAAAACAATGTCATCAAGAGTAAATTGTGTGTGTTTTGGAAAGCTAACACTAAGGCATGGGTCATGAAGCAAATTTTCCTGGAATGGTTCAATTAAGTGTTTGGCCTCAGTGTGAAAAAATACCTACAGGAAAAGAAATTGGGACTCAAGTGCCTCCTGTTACTGGACAATGCTCCTGCTCATCCTCACAACTTGGCAGACTTTTGTCTGATTATTTCCCAGTTTCATCACAGTGAAGTTCTTGCCTCCTAACACCACTCATCTCATCCAGCCCATGGACCAGCAGGTCATTTCTAACTTCAAAAAACTGTACACAAAAGCAGTGTTTCAAAAGTGCTTTGAAATGACCTCAGACACTGAGTTGACCCTAAGAGAGTTCTGGAGGAATCACTTCAGTATCCTCTATTGCCTAAGCCTTATAGGTAAGGCTTGGGAGGAATGACTTCAGGACTTTGAACTCTGTTTGGGAGACAATTGTGGCTGGGGTGTGTCCAACAGAGGGATTTTGAAGGGTTTGAGGCTGACCCTGATCCTGACGACCCTGTACCTGTTGTGGAAGGTATTGTGGCATTGGGCAAGTCCCTGGGGTTGGAGGTGAGTGGCGAGGATGTGGAAGAGTTGGTGGAGGACCACAGGGTAGAGCTAACCACTGAAGAGCATCAGACCACAGTAGAGGAAATTGATTCACATGAGGAAGATAGACTTGAGGTGCCTTCTTCAGAGATTAAGGAAATTTGTTCAATGTGGAATAAGGTGCAGGCATTTGTTGAAAAATACCACCCTGAGCAAGCTGAAATAAGCCATCTCTGCAACAAGTTCAGTGACAGAGCCATATTGCACTTCAGGAACGTGTTAAAAAGGTGCCAGAAACAGAGGACTGTGGACAGTTATTTTGTGAGACAGGGGTCCAGTGACTCTCAAGCTGGTCCTAGTGGCATTAAAAGACCAAGAAGGAAGTAACCACAGATAGGGCTTTGATACCTGAAGTCCTAATGGAGGGATTCCCCTTCCCAAAAACTAAGCCCTCCCTCACTCCTCCCTATCTTCCAGGTGCCACAAGTCTCTTCAATAAAGGTAAGTAAATGTTATTTTAAATGTAAATTTATAAATTTAATATGTGTTGTTATTATGTGTTTTGTGTATGTAAAACTATAGTTATTCTTTAAAAAATGGATTTTTTGTGAATATTTTTGGGTGTCTGGAATGGATTAATTGAATGCATCAAGAATTTCCTTAATAAACCCCCCCCTGCCTGCTACCTCCCTCCCCGCCTGCTACACTCCCTCCGTGCCTGCTACACTCCCTCCGTGCCTGCTACACTCCCTCCTGCCTGCTACACTCCCTGCATACATGCTACACTCCCTACATATATGCTACACTCCCTGCATACCTGCTACCTCCCTGCATACCTGTTACACTCCCTGCATACATGCTACACTCCCTGCATACATGCTACACTCCCTGCCACATGTTACACTCCCTGCATACCTGCTACACTCCCTGCATACCTGCTACACTCCCTGCAACATGCTACACTCCCTGCATACCTGTTACACTCCCTGCATACATGCTACACTCCCTGCATACCTGCTACACTCCCTGCATGCATGCTACACTCCCTGCATACCTGCTACACTCCCTGCATATCTGTTACACTCACCATACCTGTTACACTCCCTGCATACATGCTACACTCCCTGCACCATGCTACACTCCCTGCATACCTGCTACACTCCCTGCATGTTGCTACACTCCCTGCATGCATGCTACCTCCCTGCATGCCTGCTACACTCTTAAACTCCATCGTGTTTCTCACTTTCACTATCATATTTTTTTATTATTTCTTTCTTCCTTTCTACAGTGTTCCTCACTTTCTTTACAAAGAAGTGGCACTAGGAGCTTTCTTTGGGCCCCTAGTAGCTTATTTAGTAGTCATACACAATAATCAAGGCCCAAAAACAATGAGATGTTAATAAATGTTTTGTATAAACTCCTGGGATGATGTTCACTCAAGCGTAAACAATGCTAGACTGCGTGACAATGTGCGTGAGAGGTGCGTGGGTGGCGGGCCTACGGCCTTTGTATGTGCGCGGCACTGGTGGACAGGTCCCATACGGTCGGCGAAAACTAAGACAAATTTTCCCTGAAAAAAGTCAGCGAAAACCAAAATCGGCGAAAACTGGGACAAGCGAAAACCAAGGGATGACTGTACATGAGAATGGATTTCTTTATTTGGTAATGCTTTAGAAACAAAGTTAGATTAGGTTGCATTAATTATAACAGGTTTATACATTTATGAGATATAAGTTTCAACATTTGCACTAGATTAAGTTTGAGAAATTATTGTTCTTTGAGCAATTATGTAAGGGGTTTTGAGGCTAGGGGAGTAACAGTGAATAATGTTATTTTGAGGCAGTGGAAAGTGATTTATTAACTTTGTAGGTAATGTTAAGTATTGTGTATTTAGTTTTGGGTGAGTAGGTGGTTTTTCAGCAGAGTTTTGAATTGATGTACAGACAGGGTTTCTTTGGTAATCATAGGTAATGAATTCCAAATTTTAGGGTTTTTAATGTGCATTGCGTTTTTGCATAATGTGAGATGGACGTGGGGAACATTGAAGAGTGATCTGTACCTTGTGTTATGGTCATGTGTCCTGTTAAGGATGGTAAGGAGAAATTTGAGTGGTGGGTTAATATTTGAGTTTAGTGTTCTATGTTTGTAATATGCACAGTAAAACGTATGGATGTCTTGTATGGTGAGTAAGTTTAGACCTTTGAATATTGGTGGAGTATGTTGTCTGGAGTGGGAATTTGTTATCATTCTGACTGCAGCCTTTTGTTGTGTTATTAATGGTCTGAGATGATTTATTGTTGTTGAACCCCATGTGCAGATCCATAGGTGAGATAGGGGTAAATGAGGAGTGATACAGGGAAAGGAGAGCTGGTTGTGGAACATAGTACCTTATCTTGGATAGTATTCCTACGGTCTTGGAGACTTTCTTGGAAATTTGTTGTATGTGTGTCTGAAATTTGAGGCCACTGTGAAGGTGGATTCTAAGAATTTTCCCTCTGTGAGTTTTATGACAAGTGATCTATTTATCATTATGTTAAGTGGAACATTTGTAGCTCTGTTCCCAAACTGAATAAAATAGGTTTTATCAACATTGGGAGTAAGCTTGTTAGTCATCATCCAGGTAGATATTGTCTGTAATTCAGCATTTACAGTGTTGGCTAGTGTGACTAGGCATGGATGAGAGAAGACGTATGTAGTGTCATCTGCAAATAGTATGGGTTTGAGTAGTTGAGATGCATTTGATAGGTCGTTTATGTAAATGAGAAAGAGAAGTGGGCCAAGAACACTTCCCTGCGGGACACCAACTGTAATTGTTTGTGTGGAAGAGTTAGCTCCATTTGTGTACACATATTGGCTTCTGTCGCTAAGGTATGACTTTAGGTAGTTGAGGAGTGCCCTCTTATACCATAGTGTGATAATTTTCAGTGTAACAGATCATGGTTATCTGTATCAAAGCTTTACGTAAATCAATGAAGATTCCCAGTGGGATTTCTTTTTCTCGAGAGCGGTGTATATTATTTTTAGTATGTGTATAATAGCATCATTTGTGTTTTTATTAGGCCTGAAACCAAACTGACAGGGTTGAGTATGTTGTGGGAGATGAGGTAGGAATAGATCTGCCTATGAATTAATTTTCAAAGATTTTGGAGAAGGGTAAGTTAGATATTGGCCTATAGTTATTCAGGTCTGTTTGATCTCCTCCTTTATGTATGGGGTAACCCTCACTATTTTGAGTATTGATGGGAAGGTGGAGGATTCAATGGATTTGTTAAAGAGTGTTGCAATAATTGGTGATAGTACCTGAGAAGCTTTTTTGTATATAAGACCACTAATAACCCAGCAAAAGGCTGCAGACAAAATGATAACAAATTCCCACTCCAGACAGCATACTCACCAATATTCAAAAGCCTGAAACTACTCACCATAAAGAACATCCATACTTATTCTTGTGCCTACTGCATACATAGAACACTACACTCAAACATAAACCCTCCACTCAAACTTCTCCTCACCAACCTTAACAGGACGCATGACCATAACATGACACAGATCACTTTTGATGTACCCTGTGTCCATATCGCACTGTGTAAAAACTTTATGCACATAAAAGGGCCCCAAAATTTGGAATTCATTACCAGTAAATACTAAAGTAACCCAGTCTGAACATAAGAACATAAGAAAGAAGGAACACTGCAGCAGGCCTACTGGCCCATGCGAGGCAGGTCCAAGTCTCCAACAGGCTTAAGCCAATGCCCCGACCCAGCCAGGTCAGCTTACATTCACTTAAGAAAGGAGCACTGCATCTGACCTAGTAGCACAAGCTGTTCAGGACCAACTCACACCCAACTGCACCCACTCATATAATAATCTAGCCGACCACCTGGAGCTACCGTCTCAGGTATTCAGGTCACTACCACTTAAGGAATTAGTAAGGCAACTGACCTGGTAGTACAAGCTAGTCAGGTCCAAACTCACACCCACCCACACCACTCATGCATTTATCTAACCTATTTTAAAACTACACAACGTCTTAGCATCTATGACGGTACTCGGGAGTTTGTTCCACATATCCACGACAAACCAGTGCTCTCCTATATCCTTCCTGAATCTGAACTTTTCCAACTTGAAACTATTGCTGCAGAGTCCTGTCTTGGCTGGATATTTTCAGCACGCTATTTACATCCCTTTATTTATTCCTGTTTTCCATTTATACACCTTAATCATATCCCCCTAATTCTATGCCTTTCTAGAGAGTGCAGATTCAGGGCCCTCAGTCTATCCTCATAGGGAAGATTTCTGATACATGGGATCAACTTTGTCATCCTCCTCTGTACATTTTCCAGTGCATTTATATCCATTCTGTAATACGGTGACCAGAACTGTGCAGCATAATCTTAATGAGGCCTAACCAAAGATATATAGAGTTGAAGAACAACCTGAGGACTTCTATTAGTTATACTTCTTGATATGAAGCCAAGGATTCTGTTAGCTTTATTGTGAACACTTATGCACTGTTGTCTTGGCTTCATATTACTACTAACCAGAACTCCTAAATCCTTCTCGCAATCACAAGTAATAAGATCTACATTATTTAGTTTATATGTGGCATGGTTATTGTCCTGCCCAACATTTAGAACTTTGCATTTGTTTACATTAAACTGCATCTGCCACTTCTCCGACCACTGCATCAGTCTATTCAAATCATCCTGGAGTGCTCTAATGTCCTCATTTGAATGAAATGGACGGCCTATTTTGGTGTCATCAGCAAATTTTCTTATGTTGCTATTTATTCCCTCATCTATGTCGTTTATGTAAATTGTAAACAACAGGGGGCCCAAAACTGACCCCTGTGGAACACCGCTTGAGACGTGCCCCCATTCTGATTTCTCACCATTTGTGCAAACTCTCTGCCGCCTATTTGTCAACCATGCCTCTACCCAGATAAAGGCCACTGTGTGAGCGAAACGTTGTCAGTAAAGGATCACATTATACTGCTTATGTGTTTATTTTTCCAAGGATGTTACATGTGGGTGCACATTGAACAAAGCTCCTGGATGAGTAAAAGAATGATCAAGAGTGAAGAGAACCTTGAATACAAGGTTCTTTCTGCACAAGTAAAACATGACTTTGGTAATAAAAGGATGCTTAAACCAGTCAATAAATAATTCTTCTGGCATCCATGTTAACTTGTTTGGCCTCCAAAGAATTAGTAAGTTGGTTTTATTTATACCTTTCAAAGCACAGGGCACCTTGGAGGAGTCTTGGAGTGGTAAATACCCATGGGTTTATACTTAAAATTGCTTGATGAATTACCACAAAGTAGCAACCTGTAGCGATCCTTTGCTGCTTTGATGTAAGTTTTTGCTGATATCTTCCAATTAAAGACTTGTTTCATCAGCATTAACCTTTTCGGGGTTTTGGTCGTACTAGTACGTTTTACGGCCTGGGGTTATTGACGTACTAGTACGCCTAAATTCTAGCGCCTTCAAATCAAGCAGAAACAGGCTGTTAGGCCTAGATGGGATAGAATGGGGCTGTGCGGTCAGTGTGCGCAGTATAAACAAAATCCTGCACCACACAGTGCATAATGAGGAAAAAAAAAAACTGACCGTGTTTTTTGGTTTAAAACAGTAACTTTGCAGTCTATTTTCGTATGGTATTTATGTTTGTATTCTCGTTTTCTTAGTCTCATTTTATAGAATAGATGATATATTACAGAAACAGATATAATTTTGACTGGTTTCACGATGACAAGTACCTTGAAACTGAGCGCAAAGTAGCGAAAATGTTCGATTTTGGCCGATGTTCAAGAGTAAATAAATCACACCATGCGTCCAATACACATCAACTGGAGAGTCTAATATTCTTGCATATATCTTGTATACAAGATATGATGTAGGGCGTAATGACAGTAGTTTGTTGGACTATGTATTGGTAGATAAAAGACTGTTGAGTAGACTTCAGGATGTACATGTTTATAGAGGGGCTACAGATATATCAGATCACTTTTTAGTTATAGCTACAGTGGGAGTAAAAGGTAGATGGGATACAAGGAAAATAGAATCAGTAAGTAAAAGAGAGGTGAAGGTTTATAAACTAAAAGAGGAGGCAGTTAGGGTAAGATATAAACAACTATTGGAGGATAGATGGGCTAGTGAGAGTGTAGGCAATGGGGTGAAAATGTATGGGGTAGATTTAAAAATGTAGTGTTAGAGTGTTCAGCAGAAGTTTGTGGTTACAGGCGAGTGGGTGCGGAGGGAAGAGGAGCGATTGGTGGAAAAAAAGTTAGCATATGAGAGGTTTTACAAAGTAGAAGTGATGCAAGGAGGAAGAGATATGGAGAGAAAAAGAGAGGTTAAAAGAGTGGTGAAGCAATGTAAAAGAGAGCAGATGAGAGAGTGGGTGAGATGTTATCAGCAAATTTTGTTGAAAATAAGAAAAAGTTTTGGAATGAGATTAATAAGTTGAGGAAGCCTAGAGAACAAATGGATGTGACAGTTAAAAATAGGAGAGGAGAGTTATTAAATGGAAGTTAGAGGTATGGGAAGATGGAGAGAATATTTTGAGGATTTGTTAAATGTTGATGAAGACAGGGAAGCTGTGATTTCGTAGTGTAGGGCAAGGAGGAATAACATCTTGTAGGAGTGTGGAAGAGCCAGTTGTGGGTGTAGGGAAGTTGTGAGGCAGTGGGTAGAATGAAAGGGGGTAAGGCAGCTGGGATTGATGGGATAAAGATAGAAATGTTAAAAGCAGGTGGGGATATAATTTTGGAGTGGTTGGTGCTATTATTTAATAAATGTATGGAAGAGGGTAAGGACCTAGGATTGGCAGAAGCGTGTATTGTTCCTTTGTATAAGCAAAGGGGACAAAGAGAGTAAAAATTATAGGGGAATAAGTCTGTTGAGTGTACCTGGTAAAGTGTATGGTAAGTTATTATTGAAAGAATTAAGAGTAAAACAGAAAGCAGGATAGCAGATGAACAAGGGGCTTTAGGAAAGGTAGGGGTGTGTAGACCAAGTGTTTACAGTGAAACATATAGGTGAACAGTATTTGGATAAGGGAAAGATGTTTTTGTGGCATTTATGGATTTGGAAAAGGCGTATGATAGGGTAGATAGGGGGCAATGTGGCAGATGTTGCAGGTGTATGGAATAGGAGGAAGGTTACTGAAAGCAGTGAAGAGTTTTTATGAGGATAGTGAGGCTCAGGTTAGAGTGTGTAGGAGGGAAGGGGACTATTTCCCAGTAAAGTGGGCCTTAGACAAGGATGTGTGATGTCACCGTGGTTGTTCAATATATTTATAGATAGGTTGTAAGAGAAGTGAATGCGAGGTCTTGGCAGAGGTGTTGGGCTAAAAGATAAAGCAAATACAAAGTGGGAGTTGTCACAGTTGCTTTTTGCTGATGACACTGTGCTTTGGGAGATTCTGAAGAGAAGCTGCAGAGGTTGGTGGATGAATTTGGTAGGTGTGTAAAAGAAGAAAATTGAAAGTGAATATAGGAAAGAGTAAAGTGAGGATAACAAAAGAATAGGTGACAAAAGATTGGATATCAGATTGGAGGAGAGAGTATGGAGGAGGTGAATGTATTCAGATATTTGGGAGTGGACATGTGGATGGGTCTATGAAGGATGAGGTGAATCATAGAATTGATGAGGGAAAAGGGTGAGTGGAGCACTTCGGAGTCTGTGGAGACAAAGAACCTTGTCCATGGAGTAAAGAGGGAATGTATGAGAGTATAGTTATACCAACGCTCTTATATGGGTGTGAAGCATGGAGTGATGAATGTTGCAACGAGGAGAAGGCTGGAGGCAGTGGAGATGTCATGTCTGAGGTCAATGTGTGGTGTGAATATAATGCAGAGAATTCGGAGTTTGAAGTAGGAGGAGGTGCGGGATTACCAAAGCGATTGTCCAGAGAGCTGAGGAGGGTTGTTGAGGTGGTTTGGACATGTAGAGAATGGAACGAGACAGAGTGACTTCGAGTGTATAAATCTGTAGTGGAGGGAAGGCGGGGTAGGGTCGGCCTAGGAAGGTTGGAGGGAGAGGGTAAAGGAAGTTTTGTGTGCGAGGCTTGGACTTCCAGCAAGCATGTGAGCGTATTTGATAGGAGTGAATGGAGGCATATGGTTTTAATACTTGACGTGCTGTTGGAGTGTGAGCAAAGTAACATTTATGAAGGGATTCAGGGAAACCGGTAGGCCGGACTTGAGTTCTGGAGATGGGAAGTACAGTGCCGGCACTCTGAAGGAGGTGTGTTAATGTTGCAGTTTTATAACTGTAGTGTAAAGCACCCTTCTGGCAAGACAGTGATGGAGTGAATGATGATGAAAGTTTTTTTTTTCGGGCACCCTGCCTTGGTGGGAATCGGCCGATGTGTTAATAAAATAATAAAAAAGTGCGCTGATATTATTTATACCATTATTACAATGATGCAGTTGTATACATAACAGTAAATCTTCTATTTTTTGTGAGAATAAAAATTCAAAATGGAAAGCTAAAGTAATGTAAGAGGGGCCTGGAGACGTGACTAATGAACATAGAAGATGTTATTTTAGTGCCAGGAATGTCTGCCTTGTTTATTATGGACCCTATTTTGAAATTGGCATCGTTTGAAATTTGTGTGAAATTGGCCAAATTGCCATTTTCTGACCACTATTTTGGGTAGTTGAAATTGGTAAATAGGCGGTTTCTTGTACTCAATCGATAGAAGCAATGGAGTTCTAGCGAAATAGCTATAATTTTAGTAGACTGAAACATTGGAATTTGCCGAAAATAGGGCTCAAAGTGGGCAAAATCGCCGATGCGTATATGTCATGGATACCGCTAACTTCGCAAAAGCATAATTCCGTTAATTTTCGATCAAATGTCATAATTTTTGTGGCGTTGTGATTGGAAAAAGATTCTCTATCATTTCATAAGAAAAAATAATTTTTTTAATTTGTGGGCCCTGAGAACGAGTTTTAGAGAGACCCCTTGGACCCCCAAAGGGTTAAACACTTGCTGTGGCTTGTAGCCATCTTCAGAAATAGTTTCCTGTAACTCAACAGGGAAATTCCCTTCAGCAGTGTGGTCAGTTGCAACACTTTCACCAGAAAACTTAATATTATGCAACCGACTGTACAGTTTGAACTTGTGAAACCATCTTGTAAAAAAGTATTTTGGTTCAGGCCTTCTTTATCAAATACTGTTTTATAGTACTGTAAGGCTTCTTTCCTTGTTACGATGAAATTAAGTGGTCAGTCTTCCTTGGTTGTTTACTCAGTCCACTCACTTAACTTTTTGTTGTGACTCATTTGTCATTCTTTTCAGAAGGTCACAACCTGGGTTATTCATGTGCTTCATTCTTCTTAATTGTATGAATGTTTAACATGGGAGAATATTTAAACTACATTCAATGTTTAATATTAGAGAGTTCAAAGACTTGTGTCAGTTTTAATGTTGAGCAAATGCACATGGCTTGGTCAGGTGCACACTGCCTGATTAGGTGCACACAATCATGTATGTTGTTTAGAGTGGCATCCAGGATACATAATTACTGTGTGTTGATGGCCACCATCCAGGGTTTATAATTACTGTGGTTACTGAGGTTGTGTCTTCAACAGACTTGGGGATACGACAACTGCCGAGGCCGGTTCTTCGACCTCTCAATGTACGATCAGCCAGAACCAAAACTGCCGAAACATGGCATGAAAGTGGGTGGCAGCGTTGACCAGAAGAACCAGTTGTCAGGTCAGACTGCTCGCGGGGCTCAGCTCCTCAACAGTCTGGTAAGACTGTCACCGGTCTGAAGGACAAGACTGATGACAGTAATGACATCTTGAAGAACCAGAACGAAGGTCCAGCAGGGGCAGTAACAGCACAGTGTGATGAAGGTGATGACACTGATGCTGTCAGTGACACCAGGCACAGGTAAGCTGTCAGTGACACCAGGCTGAGTAAGCTGTCAGTGACACCAGGCACAGGTAAGCTGTCAGTGACACCAGGCACTGGTAAGCTGTCAGTGACACCAGGCACAGGTAAGCTGTCAATGACACCAGGCACAGGTAAGCTGTCAGTGACACCAGGCACAGGTAGCTGTCAGTGACACCAGGCACAGGTAAGCTGTCAGTGACACCAGACACAGGTAAGCTGTCAGTGACACCAGGCACAGGTAAGCTGTCAGTGACACCAGGCACTGGTAAGCTGTCAGTGACACCAGACACAGGTAAGCTGTCAGTGACACCAGGCACAGGTAAGCTGTCAGTGACACCAGGCACTGGTAAGCTGTCAGTGACACCAGGCACAGGTAAGCTGTCAGTGACACCAGGCACTGGTAAGCTGTCAATGACACCAGGCACTGGTAAACTGTCGGTGTCACCAGACACAGGAAAGCTGTCGGTGTCACCAGACACAGGTAAGCTGTCAGTGACACCAGGCACAGGTAAGCTGTCAGTGACACCAGACACAGGTAAGCTGTCAGTGACACCAGGCACAGGTAAGCTGTCAGTGACACCAGACACAGGTAAGCTGTTGGTGTCACCAGACACAGGTAAGCTGTCAGTGACACCAGACACAGGGGTAAGCTGTCAGTTACACCAGGCACAGGTAAGCTGTCAGTGTCACCAGACACAGGTAAGCTGTCAGTGACACGATATAACATGACACCAAACACAGGTCAACTACATGACACCAAACACAGGTCAACTACATGACACCAAACACAGGTCAACTACATAACACCAAACACGGGTCAACTACATGATGCCAAACACGGGTCACCTACATGACACCAAACACAAAAATATGCTGAATAATAGATTCTGAGACCCCTCAAGGGAGGTTCCTTGATGCTGGTAAGGGGCTCTTGATCTAGGGACTTGTATCTGTGCTCCGGTTCCCTGAATTGAGCCTGATTACCTTCCATCCCCCCCACATGCGCTGTATAATCCTACGGGTTTAGTGCTTCCCCATGATTATATATAATAATAGATTCTGAGGAGGATACCATTGAACTGCATAAAGATTTGGACAAATTAATGTCATTCTCTGCAAAGTGACATATGCAGTTCAGGGCAAGTGCAAAGTCTTAGTCCTTAACCCTTTCGGATCGGTGCCGTACTAGTATATTTTACGCGCCAGGGTCGGTGCTGTGCTAGTACGCATAAATTCTAGCGGCCTCAAATTAAGCGGGAAACGGCTGGTAGGTCTACATATGAAAGAATGGGTCTGTGTGGTCAGTGTGCGCAGTATAAAAAAATTCCTGCACACCACACTGCATAATGAGAAAAAAAAACCGACCGTTTTTTTTGTTTAAAACAGCGACTTTGCAGTCTATTTTCGTATGGTATTTATTGATGTACAGTGGTACCTCGACTTACGATATTTTTTCATTCCAGAATGCTGTTCAAGTGCCATTACCAAACGAATTTATCTACTTAAGAAATGTTGTAAAATAGACTAGTCCTTTTAGACCCCCAAAATTACACTTACAAAAGCATTTAAAAAAATAAACTTACATAAAAGGGTGAGTTTGGGGACCATCGTAAGTCGAGGTACCACTGTATTCTCATTTTCTTGGTCTCATTTGATAGAATGGAAGATATATTACAGAAATAGAGATGATTTTGATTGCTTTGATGATGACAAGTACAGTGGACCCTTGCTATTCGAACATAATCCATTCCAGGAGCTAGTTCTTAACACTGAGCGCAAAGTAGCGAAAATGTTCGATTTTGGCCGATGTTCAAGAGTAAACAAATCACACCATGCGTTCAATACCAATACACATCAACTGACGAGTCTAATATTCTTGCACAAGTGCGCTGATATTATTTATACCATTTTTACAATGATGCAGTTGTATACATAACAGTAAATCTTCTATTTTTTGTTAGAATAAAAATTCAAAATGGAAAGCAAAAGTAATGTAAGAGGAGCCTGGAGACTTGACTAATGAACAGAGAAGATGTTATTTTAGTGCCAGGAATGTCTGTCTTGTTTATTCTGGACCCCATTTTGAAATTGGCATTGTTTGAAATTTGTGTAAAATTGGCCAAATTGCCATTTTCTAACCACTTTTTTTGGGTAGTTGAAATTGGTAAATGGGCAGTTTCTTGTACTCAATCGATAGAATAAATGGAGTTCTAGTGAAATAGCTATGATTTTAGTAGACTGGAACATTGGAATTGGCCAAAAATAGGGCTCAAAGTGGGTGAAATCGCCGATGCGTAAATATCGTTGAGACCGATAACTTCGCGAGAGCATAATTCCGTAAGTTTTCCATCAAATTTCATACTTTTGGTGTCGTTATGATCAGAACCCCAAAGGGTTAATAATGAAAATACAGTGGTACCTCGACTTACGATGGTCCCCAAACTCACCCTTTTATGTAAGTTTATTTTTTTAAATGCTTTTGTAAGTGTAATTTGGGGTCTAAAAGGACAGTCTATTTTACAACATTTCTTAAGGAGATAAATTCGTTTGTAATGGCATTGAACAGCATTCTGAATGAAAAATATTAAGTCGCCACTGTAACTCTAATAGTTATCAACTAGGTGACATAGAACTTGATCATACAGAATGTGAAAAAGAGTTGGAAGTCATGGTTAGAAGAGGCCTAGACAACAGTGCCTAATTGTGTGTAAAGAAACTATAACGGATTACTTAGATTTATTGATTTATATCAAGAAATATAAGTAACAGGAGTTCAAAAGTTATTTTACAAATTCTAACCACACAGTAGTGTGTGAAGGATTTGGAAGTGATAATATCAGAGGATCTTGCTTTCAAAGATCACAACAATGTATCTATCACATCTGCTAAGAAAATGATGGGATGGATAATGAGATCCTTCAAAACAAGGGGTACCAAGGCAGTGATGATTCTCTTTAACCCTTTGGGGGTCGACAGGCCTTCTCGGAAACACGTTCTCAGGGTCGAAAATTTTTGGGAAAAAAATGATAATTTTTTTCTTATGAAATGATAGAGAATCTTTTTTCCGATCATAACGACACCAAAAGTTTGAAATTTGAATTAAAACTTACGGAATTATGCTCTCGCGAAGTTATCGGTCTCGAAGATGTTTACGCATCGGCGATTTCACCCACTTTGAGCCCTATTTTTGGCCAATTCCAATGTTCCACTCCACTAAAATCATAGCTATTTCGCTAGAACTTCATTTCTTCTATCGTTTGAGTACAAGAAACCGCCTATTTACCAATTTCAACTACCCAAAATAGTTGTCAGAAAATGACAATTTTGCCAATTTCACACAAATTTCAAACGATGCCAATTTCAAAATAGGGTCCAGAATAAACAAGGCAGACATTCCTGGCACTAAAATAACATCTTCTCTGTTCATTAGTCACGTCTCCAGGCCCCTCTTACATTACTTTTGCTTTCCATTTTGAATTTTTATTCTCTCAAAAAATAGAAGATTTACTGTTATGTATACAACTGCATCATTGTAAAAATGGTATAAATAATATCACGCACTTGTTCAAGAATAAACATTTTCCCTACTTTGAGCTCAATTTCAAGGTACTTGTCATTGTCAAACCAATCAAAATCATCTCTATTTCTGTAATATATCTTCCATTCTATCACATGAGACCAAGAAAACGAGAATACATCAATAAATACCATACGAAAATAGACTGCAAAGTCGCTGTTTTAATAAAAAAAAACGGTCAGAGTTTTTTTTTCTCATTATGCAGTGCATGGTGCAGGTTTTTTTTTTATACTGCACACACTGACCACAGACCCATTCTTTCATATGTAGGCCTACCAGCCGTTTCCTGCTTAATTTGAAACAGCTAGAATTTACGCGTACTAGTACGGCACCAACCCCTGCTCGTAAAACGTACTAGTACGGCACCGACCCCGAAAGGGTTAACCTTTCACTCTCCAGACCCCTGAAATGAAAATTGCTCTCAATGTAAAAAAAATTATTTCTTCCCCCCACTAGTATTCTATTTTTCAGATAATAAAATATAACCAGGAGAAATTGTTCATGGTTTACAGTGTTTCAATAATTGAATGAGATCTATTAAAAACCCATAAAAGAGACTGGGGGTTGTAGGGGGACCTTACCCAACAATTGAATATTTCTGCTACTTTGAGCTCGATTTCAAGCTAATCCCTTTGCCAGTCAAGATTATCTTTACTTCAGTAGTAAGTCTTCCATTCTATCAAATAATACCAAGAAACACCCAGTAAAATCATGAAAACCATCCGAGAAATTATTGCAGTGTCGCTGTTTTAAACCATGCATACGGTCACAGTTTTCTTTTCCCCATCATGCACCGCATGGGGCAGGATTTTTTTTTTATGGTGCACTCACCGCACAGACACATTCTCTCATATCTAGGCCAAAATTCACTGCTCGCAGCTTATCTGAGTGAGCTGAGCTCATGATGTCGAACTACATGAGGGACCCTTGACCTCAATGTTGTAGTATTGCGTGACAGGCAGTGAAAGGTTAAATCGCTTGTTCTCTCTAGGCTGGAGTTCTGCTGTACACTAATGGCCCACTTGTAAGCAGGCAAAATTGTAGACCTAGAGAATATACAGAGAATTTTCACTACACATATGAGTTCAATAAAGCACCTAAATTACTCAAACTGTTTGAATTTCCTTGATCTGTACTCCTTGGAACACAGGCGAGAAAGATACATCATAATTTACACCGGAAAACCTAAAGGGACTATTCCCAAATCTGCACACACAAATCACTCTCTACGAAAGCAAAAGACTCGGTAGGTGGTGCAGCATTCCCTCAGTGAAAAGTGGGGGTGCTACTGTGCGTATACTAAAAGATAACAATAAGGGTCAGGGCCCCACGACTGTTCAAATGCCTCCCAGCATGCATAAGGGGAATTACTAATATGCTCCTGGCTGTCTTCAAGAGGGTGTTGGACAAATTCCTGAAGTCAGTACCTGACCAGCTGGGATGTGGTTCGTACTTTGCATTGCATACAGCAGGCAGTAACAGCCTAGTTGATCAGGCCCTAATCCACCCTGAGGCTTGGTCATGGACTGGGCAATAGGGGTGTTGACTCCCAGAACACCCTCCAAAACACCCTCCAGAACACCCTCCAGATAGGTAGACATCACTAGTAAGGCCTCACTTAGATTATGCTGCTCAGTTTTGGTTGCCAAACAACAGAATGGATATAAATGCATTGAAGAACATACAGAGAAGGATGATAAAATTAATCCACTGTATAAGGAATCTCTCATACAAGGATAGACTAAGAGCCCTGAACCTTCACTCTCTTGAGAGATGTAGAATGAGAGGAGATATCATTGTGTTATATAAGTGGAAGACAGGCATAAACAAATGTAATATAAATAAAATACTGGGGATATCAAATCAGGTAAGGACTCAAATAACAGATTTAAATTAGATTAATTTAGATTTAGAAAGGATGTAGGAAAGTACTAGTTTTCAAACAGAGATGTCGATGATTGGAACCATCTGCAAGTAGGGTCATAGGAGTGAGAAGGTATACATGAATGGTATACAATACCAACAACATGGTATAATTCTACTGTCTTCCAATTATGTCCTTGAATTTGTATTGATGAAGCCACTGGTTGTCAAAACGTCTACATTATTGATAGCCAGATGTTGCACATGTGTCTAATTTTCACCAGGAGTGAGAAGGGCCGGGTGTGATTAGTACCTGAGGTATTGAATCAAATTCTTGGGAAGCTTTGGTAAAAGGTTAGATAAATAGGTGGGTGAAAATGGTAGGTTTTGCCTAGTATGAGCCAATAAGCCTGCTGCAGTGTTCCTCTATTCTTATGCTATGAATTTCCCTGCCGAAATGTAGGAAATTATTTCTGAGGGTGTCTACAAGCCACGGCAAGTATAATGTTGACAAGACTAGTCTTTATTGGAAGATGCCATCAAGAACTTACATCAGTCAGCAAGAGAACAGTGCTCTAAGATTCAAGGCAGCAAAGGATTACTTCAGCTTTCTATTTTGCGGTAACTCATCAGGCAGTTTTAGGTGTAAGCCCATGGTTATTTACCACTCCAAGACTCCTATTGCTGTGAAATATACAGATAAAATTGCCTTGCTAGTTCTTTTGGAGGTCGAACCAGTCAGCATGGATGACAGAGGAATTATTTATTGACTGGTTCAAGCATCACTTTATTCTTGAAGTCATGTTTTACCTGTGTAGCAAGAACCTTGCAGTCAAGGTTCTCTTCACTTTTGATCATTCTTTTATTCATCCAGAACTCTTAATAGATGTGCCTCTATATGTAAAAGTTGTGTTTTTACCACCAAATGCATGATGGCCCCGGTTGTACGGCTCTTATGTTCCTGACCCCATGCGGTAAGTGAAAACCACCAGAGGTGGAAAAGAGTGGGTTTTTCATTATTGAATGTGTCTAAAATCCCTTATAAAATGTTTACACTATTATGTATTAGTTGCTCAATACAGCTAGGAATAAAAAAAAGATAAAAAATTAAAATACACAGTACATACATACAATACATACTTACCTTAAAATATGGTGCTGGTCACCCTTCCCTTACACAACTGTTGTGCGAAAATGGCGGAAAAGCTATGAAAACATCAAACATAATGAACAATGGCTCAATTGATAGCCAACGAAAACGGGGAACACCAAAAAGAAAGTGCTGTATGCAGGGCCCTCCTGCACAACCACTGGATTGCCATAGTTCTGTGGCTTTGAAGCCAGGGTCAGTGCCATAGTACTACGTCATGAGCTCGGCTCGCTCAGATAATGAGTGAGCTGAGTTCATTGTTAGATGATGTGAATTAACTGTTAGATGATGTGAATGAACTGTTAGAAGATGATGATAAGGAAGAAGTCTAGTGGAAGTGTTGGCAGAGCTCAGTGTACAGAATGTGAAGAATAACAGTTAACATTTCAACAGTTATGTGAGCAGTTCCATATTATTGGTAAAGTTGCAGACTCACCAAAGAGGACCCTGACACACCTAAAATAACTGCTCTGAAATGGGGTTTAGAGCAACTGAGGATGCCTTACTGTCACCTATACTAAAGTATTGCAAGGTAAAATAGACCAGAGACACATTACAGAATGCTTCACTACTACCATCTTAATAGTCAACTGTATTATTAAAGTTATATTTTTGTTAGCGAGGTAGGCTTTCTAGGAACATATATCCTCAAAGGTATATTTTCACTGGCAAAATGTAGGCTTACTAGGAATATATTATTACCTCAAAGTTATGTTTTCACTGCCAAGGTAGGCCTACTAGGAATGTATTTTATCTTGAAGTTATATTTTCAGTGAGGAGGCACTGCACGAAGGCAGTGAAGAAAGCAAGGAAAATGGTGAAGCACCTGAGGATAAGAATGATGAAGAGGTTGACAGCACTGCTGAGGTTCAACTGTCACATGATGTTGACAGTGCTGCCAAGGCTCAACTGGCACGCAAGAAGAAAAAAAAGAAGAATAAGAAAAAGAATCAAGTTTATGACTTGTCGGTAAGTAGTGAGCACGTGTATTATACCTGTGCTAGCCCTCTGACCTAGCATGTATGTTATACCTGTCATAGTCCTCTGACCAGTTTCAAGAGTGTATCTGTACCCTTGCAGCTTGGCTTGGGGCCAGGCTTTTCACTTGATTGGAAGTTCAACTGGGCTGTTGCCATTGGCAGCCTGCTGGCCCTCGTATCTACTGCAGCCTGGTCGATCTGGCACTTAACCCTTTGGGGGTCGCGAGGCCCTTTCCCAAACTCGTTCTCAGGGTCACAAATTTTTCGGAAAAAAACAAATGATTTTTTCTTATGAAATGATAGAGAATCTTTTTCCGATCATAATGCCACAAAATTATGAAATTTGATGGAAAACTAACAGAATTATGCTCTTGCGAAGTTAGTGGTATCGATGACATTTACGCATCGGCGATTTCGCCCACTTTGAGCCCTATTTTCGGCAAATTCCAATGTTTCAGTCTACTAAAATTATAGCTATTTCGCTAGAATTCCATTTGTTCTATCAATTGAGTACAGTGGACCTCGGTTAACGAATACCGGAAATCTGAATTATGTAAGTATAATTTGGTAAATTCTTGTGGAAGTTAGTTTGGGTCTGAAATGACTAACATGACATTATTTCAAGGACGTAAATTGTCGTAATGGCATGAGCAGGCTTCTGCAATGAATTTTCAACCGGTCCACTGTATAAGAAACCGCCAATTTACCGATTTCAATACCCAATAAGGTGGTCAGAAATTGGCAATTTGGCCAATTTCACACAAATTTCAAAAGATGCCAATTTCAAAATAGGGTCCAGAATAAACCAGACAGACATTCCTTTGCACTCAAATGACATTTTATCTGTTCATTAGTCACGTCTCCAGGCCACTCTTACATTACTTTTGCTTTCCATTTTGAATTTTTATTCTCACAAAAAAAATAGAAGATTTACTGTTATGTATACAACTGCATCATTGTAAAAATGGTACAAATAATATCAGCGCACTTGTGCAAGAATATTAGACTACCCAGTTGATGTGTATTGGATGCATGGCGTGATTTGTTTACTCTTGAACATCGGTAAAAATCAAACATTTTTGCTACTTTGCACTCAGTTTCGAGGTACTTGTCATAGTGAAACCAGTCAAAATTATCTCTATTTCTGTAATATATCATCCATTCTATCAAATGAGTCTAAGAAAACGAGAATACAAGCATAAATACTATATGAAAATAGACTGCAAAGTCGCTGTTTTGAACCAAAAACACGGTCAGAGTTTTTTTTTCCTCATTATGCACTGTGTGGTGCAGGATTTTTTTTATACTGCACACACTGACCGCACAGACCCATTCTCTCACATCTAGGACTACCAGCCTGTTTCCACTTGATTTGAGGGCGCTAGAATTTAGGCGTACTAGTACGACGAAAACCCTGGCGCATAAGCTGTACTAGTACGGCCGAAACCCTCAAAGGGTTAATAATAATACGTAATAATAATATTTTATTTTGACATACCTGAAGAGGGTTTCGGGGTCAACGCCCCTGCAGGTCGGCCTGAGACCAGGATACATGTTTATACAAAGGAATATAATAGTTGGGTGTAAATGCCAAAAGCCCTTTTATATGCAGAGCATTTCGGGAAAACTTAAAATTAACATGTGATTAATAAGGCAGTAACAGTACATATGGTCATTAGATGAGTTACAATGAATACAAGAGAATTGAGTATTCTATTAGGTCATGGTTTATGGCTTTAACCCTTTTTAGGGTCCAAGAATTTAAAAAAAAAATTTGTTATATTTTCTTATGAAATGGCAGAGAATCTTATTTTCTGAAGGTAATAAACCAAAAAGTACGAAATTTGATGGAAAATTGACTAAAATACACTTGCAAATTTTATTGCGTCAGTGATATTTATGCATCGGCGATTTTGCCCACTTTGACTCCTATTTTAGGCCAATTACATTATTCCAGTCGACCAAATTCTTAGCTATTTCGCTAGTATTACTTCTATTTTATCGATTAAGCACAAGAAACTGCCCAGTAAACTATTTCAACTACCCAATAAAGTGATCAGAAATTGGTAATTTGGCAATTTCACACAAAGTTCAAAATATTCCATTTTCAAAATAGGGTCCAGAATGCACAATGCAGGCATTCCTGGCACTAAAATAATATTTCCTCTGTTTATTTATTATGTTTCAAGGCAAAAACAGATGAATTTCATTTTGATTTTTTATTCACACAAAAAATAGACTTACTGTTATGCAATATTGCAATAATTGTATAAATAATGTCAGCACATTCGTGAAGGCACATTACACCCACCAACGGACATGTATTGGACGCATGATGTGATTTGTTTACTCTTGAACATCTGCAAAAATCGAACATTTCTGCTAATTTGAGCTCAATTCTAAGCTCTTTTCAGTACCAAAACCAATCAAAATCATTTCTATTTCTGTAAATGTATCTTCCATTCTATCAAATGAGATGAAGAAACCGAAATACAACTGTAAAAAACATACAAAAATACACCTCAAAGTCGCTGTTTTAAACCAAAAATACGGTCACAGTTTTTTTTTCATGCACTGTGTGCTGCAGGATTTGTTTTATATGATGCACACTTGCCACATAGATGCATTCTCTCATATCTAAGCCCAAATTTACCGCTCACAGCTTATCTGAATGAGCTGAGCTCATGACGTAGTACTACGGCTTGGACCCTGGCTTCAAAGTCATAGAACTACGGGACAGACCCTCAAAGGGTTAAAATTGATCAGATTAGTTTTTTTCAAGATTACAGAAGAATGTTTCTTCTGTTGAGAAATAAGTCTCAATATATGAATGTACTTGGTTATCCTAGGTTAAAGTTACTTAATGTACTTGTGTGTGCATAATAGGTTAAAGTTACTTATGTACTTGTGTGTGCATCCCAGGTTAAAGTTACTTATGTACTTGTGTGTGCATCCTAGGTTAAAGTTAATATACTGTACTTGTGTGTGCATCCTTGGTTAAAGGTAATACAGTGGTACCTCTACTTATGAGCAGTTCCAACTAACAATTACGTGATAGTGTAAATTCCTTGGTTTAAGGATGTTTATCTTATGGTTTCACGGAGATTTCAGACCTACTTACGCTTAAATGATGCAGTGTTCAACCGAGGTCCATATGTAAGTGTATTTTTGTAGATGCTTTTGTAAGTGTACTTTGGGGGTCAGAAATGGATTAATCTAATTTTCATTATTTCTTATGGGGAAAAAATCCTTCGGTATCAGCACTTGAATAGCCATCTAGAACAAATTAAGCTCGTAAGTAGAGGTACCACTGTACAGTGGTCCCTCGGTTTTCGTGCATCTCCAAACTCGAACATTTATGTAAGTGTATTTTCGTAAGTGCTGTTGCAAGTGTATTTTTGGGGGTCTGAAATAGACTAACCTACGTGACATTATTTCTTAAGGAAGTAAATTCGTTCGGTAATGGCACTTGAGCAGCATTCTGGAACGAATTTTCGGCGAAAACCGAGGGACCACTGTATACAGTGGACCCTCGAGTTTTGGCCATAATTCATTCCAGAAGGCTGTTCAAGTGCCATTACCGAACGAATTTGTTCCCATAAGGAATAATGTAAAGTAGGTTAGCCCGTTTCAGACCCCAAAAAATACACTTACAAAAGCACTTACAATATTACACTTACATAATTGTTCGAGTTTTGAGGTGGTCAAAACTCGGGGGTCCACTGTACTTGTGTTCATCCTAGGTTAGTTACTTAATGTACCTATAACATCTCTCTTCTCTCAAGACCAAAAAAATGTGTAATATACCCAAAGCTAAAATAAACTTATTTAATTATTTAAAGGTGGTTAATCTTAGAAAAAGTTTAGATTAATTAATTTTAGCTTGTGTAGATCCCACTTTACTTTTTTTGGAAGATATTGGAAAAATTTAAATAGTGCTTTTCATGTGATAATTTGACTCACAAAATCGTAATGACACGATTGCAAACAAACCATACCACGGGTGGGGTTAGAACCCTCGATCAGAGAGTCTCAAAACTCCAGACCGTCGCGTTAGCCACGGTCTGGTTAGTTAGTTGGATGAATCTTATTGAAGCTAGCTGGCCCAGTGGCTAACACGACCATCTGGAGTTTTGAGACTCTCTGATCGCGGGTTCTAACCCCAACCATGTTATGTTTATGTGATAATTTCTGAGTATCACATTTGATTACCTCGACCAGTTCAACACTGATACTTGATAATACAGTGAGCAGCATCAACACTGATACTTGATAATACAGTGAACAGCATCAACACTGATACTTGATAATACAGTGAGCAGCATCAACACTGATACTTGATAATACAGTGAGCAGCAACAACACTGATACTTGATACACACACATACTGCACATAGAAAAGAGGAGCTTACGATGACGTAATTCGGTAGTTATCCTCGATCGTGAGGATTACCTCCGTAAAGCCAATGTCTTGCTCTCTGACTCACGTACCTACACTCCTCTCGTTTCCAACCCTCTTGATCGCATCAGGAGAACTTTCAGCAAGAAACTTAAGACTCTCTCCGTCCTCTGTCCTTCTGACTTTAACCTTGTTCAACATTTTCGTGTCATCTGTTCCTCTCTGCCCTATTTCTATGGCCTTCCCAAAACTCACAAACCTGATATTCCTCTGCATCCCATCATATCTTCTAGAGGTTCTGTCTCTTATTCTCTTGCTTCTTGGCTAGCCAAAACCCTCACTCCCTTTCTTGGTACTTTTTCTCCTGCCCACCTTCGTGACTATCAAGACTTCATCGAACGGGTTCGCCCTCTCCCGACCTGGATGATGTCCTCTGGATGATGTCCTTAATTTTCTCAGAGAGAAGGCCAATGAAGGGTTACTTCATCTCCCTATACCTTCTGATGTCTTTCTTGATCTTATTCTAATTCCTTTTCTTTTCAAGGTAAATATTATTCTCATACCTTTGGTGTTGCTATGGGCTCTCCTCTATCTCCTGTTCTTGCTAATCTTTACATGGAATACTTCGAACTGTTCTTCTTCCCACTATTGACGTACGTTCCTTCACTCTGGCTCTGCTATGTAGATGACATCTTTGCTCTTTGGCCTCATGACTCAAGTCTCTTCCAACCATTTCTTGATGCTCTTAATAATCTTGCCCCTTCCATTAAGTTTAAAGCTGATTGGGACTCTAATTCTTTGCTTCCTTTCCTTGTTTTCATGTCCACCGCTCAGTTACTGGTTTTGCCTTTTCCGTGTACCGCAAGCCTATGCACAGTGGCATGTACATTCACTACTTTTCTTATCATGCCTCCTCTGTCAAGAAAAGTGTTCTTATCTCCCTCTTTCTCCATGCTCTCCGCATTTGTGATTCTCAGTTCTTTGAAGCAGAAATTTCCACTCTTCATAATTCATTTTCCCGCCTTGGCTACCCTTCCCATTTCATAGACTTTGCTTTCTCTCGTACCAAACAGACTTTCGTCTCTCCTAAACTCTCTACTCCTGGGAACTCTCCTGTCTTCTGCCTTCCTTACATCTCTGGTCTCTCTAATCTCAACAACTCTCTCCATTCCTTAGACATCAAACTTACCTTTCACCAGACTAACACTCTTCGCACTAATCTAGTTCATACCTCCCCTCCCTCTATAGATTCTCCTGGTGTCTACTCTATTTCTTGCTCCTCCTGTCCTCTTCAGTACTTTGGAGAAACTGGCCGATCTCTTTCTGACAGACTTAGGGAGCACAAAAATAGTGTTAGGCTTGCCGACACTAATAATGCTCTTTTCTGTCATGTCAGAGATCACAGTCATCCTATTGATTGGTCTTCTGCTAAAACTGTCTACCCTACATCTAACTTTCATAGTCGCCGTCTGGTTGAATCCTCCCTTATACACAACTTTCCCTGTATGAATCTTAGCCCTGGCTTCGTCTCTGTAGATGCTTTCCTCTCCCATTACATTGTTAAATGCTCCAAACTTCAGAACACTTGTGACTTAACCTGATTCCTTCTATCTCTTCCCCCTTCTCCTATTTCTATTTTCTCCTCTGGGTTTTCTTTCTTTTCTTTTGCCTTGTATTTGTCCTTCTTTATTTTATTTTCATTTTTTCCTCTGTGTTCTTGTCCTTACTCTATGCGGGCTGCCAGCTTCATTGCAGTGCTCCTCTTTCCTAGAATATGACTGACTTTACTACTACTACTTCCACTACCACTACTACTTCCACTATTACCTCTCCACCACTTTCTTGTGCCCTTCCCTATCTATATATAACCCCTTCCACCTGTCCTTTGTGTTAGTGTGACTTTGTAAATGGTCCAAGTCGGACCGAAACGTCGTCGTAAGCTCCTCTTTTCTATGTGCGTGTTTGTGTGTATTGTTTCAGTCACGGTATTGTGCCTTTTTTGTTACTGATACTTGATAATACAGCGAGCAGCATAAACACTGATACTTGATAATACAGTGAGCAGCATGAGGCTTAATGTACTGCTATACTTTACTATATTGTTCTCTGACATAACAAGAGAATGTCTCTTCAGATTGGCTTAAAACCTGGTGTTTCTTATTTGCAGGTTTGAATTAACTTGGTCTCTGTGTGTCCTAATTTATATTTTTTATTTAAGAAATTGACATATTAGTTGCCATGTGATAACTTGTGAATGTTTCTTCAGCTTCACTTTAATGTTCACTGAAAATATTTAACTACATTACAATACAAAGTTAAGCTGCACTCTGCACTGTTCTTACCACATGTAGTGAGGTACAGGGGACTCCAGTTATACACTGTTCTTACTACATGTAGTGAGGTACAGGGGACTCCAGTTATACACTGTTCTTACCACATGCACTGAGGTACAGGGGACTCCAGTTATACACTGTTCTTACCACATGTAGTGTGGTACAGGGGACTCCAGTTATACACTGTTCTTACCACATGCACTGAGGTACAGGGGACTCCAGTTATACACTGTTCTTACCACATGCACTGAGGTACAGGGACTCCAGTTATACACTGTTCTTACCACATGCACTGAGGTACAGGGACTCCAGTTATACACTGTTCTTACTACGTGTAGTGAGGTACAGGGGACTCCAGTTATACACTGTTCTTACCACGTGTAGTGAGGTACAGGGGACTCCAGTTATACACTGTTCTTGCTACGTGTAGTGAGGTACAGGGGACTCCAGTTATACACTGTTCTTTCTACATGTAGTGAGGTACAGGGGACTCCAGTTATACACTGTTCTTACCACGTGTAGTGAGGTACAGGGGACTCCAGTTATACACTGTTCTTACCACGTGCACTGAGGTACAGGGGACTCCAGTTATACACTGTTCTTACCAATGCAGTGAGGTACAGGACTCAGTTATACATTGTTCTACCACATGATAGGTACAGGGGACTCCAGTTATACACTGTTCTTACCACATGCACTGAGGTACAGGGGACTCCAGTTATACACTGTTCTTACCACATGTAGTGAGGTACAGGGGACTCCAGTTATACACTGTTCTTACCACATGCACTGAGGTACAAGGGACTCCAGTTATACACTGTTCTTACCATATGCACTAAGGTACAGGGGACTCCAGTTATACACTGTTCTTACCACATGCACTGAGGTACAGGGGACTCCAGTTATACATTGTTCTTACCACATGTAGTGAGGTACAGGGACTCCAGTTATACACTGTTCTTACTACGTGTAGTGAGGTACAAGGGACTCCAGTTATACACTGTTCTTACTACGTGTAGTGAGGTACAGGGGACTCCAGTTATACACTGTTCTTACCACGTGTAGTGAGGTACAGGGGACTCCAGTTATACACTGTTCTTACCACATGATGAGGTACAGGGACTCAGTTATACACTTTCTTACCACATGCATGAGGTACAGGGACTCCAGTTATACACTGTTCTTACTACTGCATGAGGTACAGGGGACTCCAGTTATACACTGTTCTTCCATGCACTGAGGTACAGGGGACTCCAGTTATACACTGTTCTTACCACATGCACTGAGGTACAGGGACTCCAGTTATACACTGTTCTTACCATGCACTGAGATACAGGGGACTCCAGTTATACACTGTTCTTACCACATGCACTGAGGTACAGGGGACTCCAGTTATACATTGTTCTTACCACATGCACTGAGATACACGGGACTCCAGTTATACACTGTTCTTACCACATGCACTGAGGTACAGGGACTCCAGTTATACACTGTTCTTACCACATGCACTGAGGTACAGGGGACTCCAGTTATACACTGTTCTTACCACATGCACTGAGGTACAGGGGACTCCAGTTATACACTGTTCTTACACATGCACTGAGGTACAGGGACTCAGTTATACACTGTTCTTACCACATGATGAGGTACAGGGACTCCAGTTAGACATGTTCTTACTACTGTAGTGAGGTACAGGGACTCCAGTTATACACTGTTCTTACTACATGTAGTGAGGTACAGGGACTCCAGTTATACACTGTTCTTACCACATGCACTGAGGTACAGGGACTCCAGTTATACACTGTTCTTGCCACATGCACTGAGGTACAGGGGACTCCAGTTATACACTGTTCTTGCCACATGCACTGAGGTACAGGGGACTCCAGTTATACACTGTTCTTACCACATGCACTGAGATACAGGGACTCCAGTTATACACTGTTCTTACCACATGCACTGAGGTACAGGGGACTCCAGTTATACACTGTTCTTACCACATGCACTGAGGTACAGGGGACTCCAGTTATACACTGTTCTTACCACGTGTAGTGAGGTACAGGGGACTCCAGTTATACACTGTTCTTACCACATGCACTGAGGTACAGGGGACTCCAGTTATACACTGTTCTTACCACATGCACTGAGGTACAGGGGACTCCAGTTATACACTGTTCTTACCACATGCACTGAGGTACAGGGGACTCCCGTTATACACTGTTCTTACCACATGCACTGAGGTACAGGGGTCTCCAGTTATACAATGTTCTTACCACATTCACCGAGATACAGGGGACTCCAGTTATACAATGTTCTTACCACATGCACTGAGGTACAGGGGACTCCAGTTATACACTGTTCTTACCGCATGCACTGAGGTACAGGGGACTCCAGTTATACATTGTTCTTACCATATGTAGTGAGGTACAGGGGACTCCAGTTATACACTGTTCTTACCACATGCAGTGAGGTACAGGGGACTCCAGTTATACACTGTTCTTACCACATGCACTAAGGTATAGGAGACTCCAGTTATACATTGTTCTTACCATATGTAGTGAGGTACAGGGGACTCCAGTTATACACTGTTCTTACCACATGCAGTGAGGTACAGGGAACTCCAGTTATACACTGTTCTTACCACATGCACTGAGGTACAGGGGACTCCAGTTATACATTGTTCTTACCATATGTAGTGAGGTACAGGGGACTCCAGTTATACACTGTTCTTACCACATGTACTAAGGTACAGGAGACTCCAGTTATACATTGTTCTTACTATATGTAGTGAGGTACAGGGGACTCCAGTTATACACTGTTCTTACTACATGCACTGAGGTGCAGGGGACTCCAGTTATACACTGTTCTTACCACATGAACTGAGGTACAGGGGACTCCAGTCATACATTGTTCTTACCATATGTAGTGAGGTACAGGGGACTCCAGTTATACACTGTTCTTACCACATGCACTGAGGTACAGGGGACTCCAGTTATACACTGGTATTGCCACATGCAGTGAGGTACAGGGGTCTCCAGTTATACACTGTTCTTACCACATGGAGTGAGGTACAGGAGACTCCAGTTATACACTGTTCTTACCATATGCACTGAGGTACAGGGGACTCCAGTTATACACTTCTTACCACATGCACTGAAGTACAGGGGACTCCAGTTATACACTGTTCTTACCACATGCACTGAGGTACAGGGGACTCCAGTTATACACTGTTCTTACCACATGCACTGAGGTACAGGGGGCTCCAGTTTTGCAATACCATGTTACCTCTCTTGCATCATGCAAATACTGAATACATCAAGATTTTCTTCTTTTTAACAGTATGTATTTTTTCGGTCCTTGCAGACAGTCCCCTTGGACACTGTGCAGTGTCACATGTGCAAGATTGAGCAGTTCAATTCCATTGAGGTAAGTCAACCAAACATTAACAAGTAATAAGAGTCACGTGTGCAAGATTGACCATTTTGATTCCCTTGATGAAACTGTATAGTGGAACACAAGACTGACTAGTTTAACACAACACTGACAACTGTAGGACAACTTAAGAAAGAAGCACTGCAGTAGGCCTTCTTGTCCAACTTAAGCATGTTCAACTAGCACACACCCCACACACACTCTGAATGAGGCCCAAACAATGATATATAGAGTTGAAAAATAATCTGAAGACTTCTTTTGTTTATACTTCTTGGTATGAAGCCCAGAATTCTATTAGCTTTATTGCGAACACTTACACACTGTTGACTTGGTTTTAAGATTACTGCTAACCAGAACTCCTAAATCTATTTTACATTCAGAGTGATGAAGATCTATATTATCTAGTTTATTCTCTTTTCCCAGGCCTGTAATAAGTCTCTTACCACTGCATCAGTCTATTCAGATCTCCCTGTAATGCTCTAGTGTCCTCATCAGAATTAATCTGATGGCCTATTTTAGTGTCATCTGCAAACTTGCTTATGTTGCAATTTCTTCTCTCATATGTCATTTATGTATATTGTGAACAACTAAGGGCACAACACTGACCCCTGTGGAACACTGCTTGTGATGCATACCCACTCTGATTTCTACCCATTTATGCAAACTCTCTCTACCTGGAGTCTACCTGGAGAGAATTCCAGGGGTCAACGCCCCAACGGCCCGGTCTGTGACCAGGCCTCCTTTTGGACCAGAGCCTGATCAACCAGGCTGTTACTGCTGGCCACACGCAGTCCAACATACAAACCACAGCCCGGCTGATCAGGTACCGACTCTAGGTGACTGTCCAGTGCCTGCTTGAAGACAGCCAGGGGTTTGTTGGTAATCCCCCTGATGTATGCTGGGAGGCAGTTGAACAATCTTGGGCCCCTGACACTAATTGTGTTGTCCCTCAACGTGCTAGTGGCACCCCTGCTCTTCATTGGGGGGATGTTACATCGCCTGCCGAGTCTTTTGCTTTCGCAGAGAGTGATTTTGTGTGCAAGTTTGGTACTAAGCCCTCGAGAATTTTCCATGTGTATATAATAATGTATCTCTCCCGCCTGCATTCTAGAGAGTACAGGCTTTAGGAACTTCAAGCGTTCCCAGTGGTTGAGGTGGTTTATCGCACTTATGCATGCGGTAAGGTTCTCTGCACATTTTCAAGGTCAGCAATTTCACCCGCCTTGAAAGGTGCAGTTAGTGTGCAACAATATTCCAGCCTAGATGAAAGGGGATCTTAAAATGTCAACATGGCCCATCCCTGGTTTTTAAAGGGTTCCCCATTTCCCTCCTTATTTTTGGGAATGAATTGATCTTTGTTTGGTCCTTGAAATGAGATCCTCTGACATGATCACTCCCCGGTCTTTGACATTAGTTTTTTGCTCTATTGTGTGGTTGGAATTAGTTTTGTCTCCGATGAGATTTTAATTTCTTCACGTTTTCCGTATCTGAGTAATTGAAATTTCTCATCATTAACTTCATATTGTTTTCTGCAGCCCATTTAAAGATTTGGTTTATGTCTGCTTGGAGTCTTGCAGTGTCTTCAAGGTGGACACTGTCATACAGGTCCCGGGGGTCATCTGCAAAAGGGAAAACACAGGGACTGTGGCTTATATCCCCGTCATTGTCTGATATGAGGATGAGGAATAGGATGGGAGCAAGTACTGTGCCTTGTGGAAAGAGCTTTCACGTCTCCCAGACTTTACT
>WNWK01021409.1:5000-34144 GCA_009830355.1 Cherax destructor
CTACAGTGAAGGTGTAATGTGTACTACAGTGAAGGTGTAATGTGTACTACAGTGAAGGTGTAATGTGTACTACAGTGAAGGTGTAATGTGTACTACAGTGAAGGTGTAAGGTGTACTAAGGTAAGGTGTAATGTGTACTACAGTGAAGGTGTAATGTGTACTACAGTGAAGGTGTAATGTGTACTACAGTGAAGGTGTAATGTGTACTACAGTGAAGGTGTAATGTGTACTACAGTGAAGGTGTAATGTATACTACAGTGAAGGTGTAATGTGTACTACAGTGAAGGTGTAATGTATACTACAGTGAAGGTGTAATGTGTACTACAGTGAAGGTGTAATGTGTACTACAGTGAAGGTGTAATGTGTACTACAGTGAAGGTGTAATGTATACTACAGTGAAGGTGTAATGTGTACTACAGTGAAGGTGTAATGTATACTACAGTGAAGTTGTAATGTGTACTACAGTGAAGGTGTAATGTGTACTACAGTGAAGGTGTAATGTGTACTAAGTGAAGGTGTAATGTGACTACAAGTTGAAGGTTTAATGTGTAGTACAAGTGAAGGTGTAATGTGTATACAAGTGAAGGTGTAATGTGTACTACAAGTGAAGGTGTAATGTGTAGTACAAGTGAATGTGTGTAATATGTACTACAAGTGAAGGTGTAATGTGCACTACAAGTGAAGGTGTAATGTGTACTACAGTGAAGGTGAAGTGTCTACAGTGAAGTTAAGTGTACTACAAGTGAAGGTGTAATTGTACTACAAGTGAAGGTGTAATAGTACAAGTGAAGGTGTAATGTGTACTACACGTGAAGGTGTAATGTTTACTACAGTCTTCCTGTTGTACAAATTTCCTTCCTGTCTACCTATAATCTCTTCCTAAAGCTTTCTTACGTTGTCTCCCGCCTTCCCATAAACCTTACCTCTCTTCTGCCTCAATCTTTCTTACCTATCTTTTTCCTCCTCTACCCACAATCTATAATCCTCTCATGGTGTTTGTCCACAATCCTTGACGCTGTTCTCTCCTACAGCAATCCTCCCCCTCTCCACTATTCTTGCGATGAATTTTATGGTCCAGCAAACAAAAACAGTATTGAATCCTAAATGTGCTGAGAGTAAGTCGTTAAGGCTTCTACTAGGATGGATCTCATTGCAATGATTACTTTGTTGCTGTATTCTAGTTGTGTGGGTAATTTTAATCAGAGGAAATGGAGGGTAGCTCTAATTTCTTAAATCACGAGCCCTCTTCACCGTCATCAAGTCAGTCCTTCCCCTACCACTAAAGTGTCTGTCTGGAGCATAGCTAGCTCTTGTTCCCACTGTGTGACTGTCACTGCTCTAGGGCAGCAGCACACTGCTGATGTCTTCAATTTTGGTAAACAATAAAAAAAAGTGTAGATCATTGCGTCTCCGTTGATTGTATGTGTCGTTCCGTTAATTTATGGCGCTGAGGCGCCTTTAATGGGAAGACAATATTAGAACTGAGGCACCTTTAATGGGAAGACAATATTAGAACTGAGGCACCTTTAATGGGAAGACAATAATGTAGAGACTTTGAGGCGTCGCACTTTAATGGGAAGACAATATTAGAACTGAGGCGCCTTTAATGGGAAGACAATATTAGAACTGAGGCGCCTTTAATGGGAAGACAATATTAGAACTGAGGCGCCTTTAATGGGAAGACAATATTAGAACTGAGGCGCCTTTAATGGGAAGACAATATTAGAACTGAGGCGCCTTTAATGGGAAGACAATATTAGAACTGAGGCGCCTTTAATGGGAAGACAATATTAGAACTGAGGCGCCTTTAATGGGAAGACAATATTAGAACTGAGGCGCCTTTAATGGGAAGACAATATTAGAACTGAGGCGCCTTTAATGGGAAGACAATATTAGAACTGAGGCGCCTTTAATGGAAGACATATTAGAACTGAGGCGCCTTAAGGGAAAACAATATTAGAACTGAGGCGCCTTTAATGGGAAGACAATATTAGAACTGAGGCGCCTTTAATGGGAAGACAATATTAGAACTGAGGCGCCTTTAATGGGAAAAACTGATATTAGAAACTGAGGCGCTTTAATGGGAAGACAATATTAGAACTGAGGCGCCTTTAATGGGAAGACAATATTAGAACTGAGGCGCCTTTAATGGGAAGACAATATTAGAACTGAGGCGCCTTTAATGGGAAGACAATATTAGAACTGAGGCGCCTTTAATGGGAAGACAATATTAGAACTGAGGCGCCTTTAATGGGAAGACAATATTAGAACGTCGAGGAGAAGTAAATTGGACTTAAGACACCAGTATGCAGAATAAGTCTTAACCTGGACAACGTTTCCCTCCATGTAGGGCAAATATTTTTTTTATATATACTTATATCTATATGTGGTTTCAGAGGCCGAGTAACAGCTCCTGGTCCAATATTTTCGCTGGTCGCTACTCCAGTAAATACCTGTGTGTGTTACTCTTAAAACCCACGAGGAATCAAGTGTTCATACATTATTAGGTATCCCAAAGGAATACCTTTACATAGTTGTCTGATTTTCTTTTTATTATTTCTTCCTCCAAGGTTATCGTTATTAAATTGAGAACGGCTCATCCGATCGGCATCAAATTTTCAATGCCGGTGTACTTAACTAGGAAAAGGTGTATAGCGGCTGCCTAATTGCTATCGGTAACATTATCCATCAAATCTATATCTAGATTACTAATCAACAGGATATTACCCATTCTGGAGACCCATGTAACATGATGTTGACAGCTGCTTCTCACACCCAACCCAGCTCACCACAATTATACTGCTGCTGCCGCCGCCGCCGCCGCCGCCGCCTCCCTCCTCGCGGCTTGCCACCTGACTCCTGCCACTATATATACTCGTTTCTTAGTTATCTCTCAATTAGGAGTGAAGCCACTCGGGGCGAAACGTTTCCTTTAATAAATGCACAAAACTGTATATAGGTGGCTTTTCCTCACATCTTGTCGGTATCACCGTACCATTTGTCACCATACCATTTGTCACCATACCATTTGTCACCGTACCATTTGTCACCATACCATTTTGCAGAGCTTCGTCATGTATGTGAAGTGAGCATCATCCCAGGAGTGAGTGAGACGTCTTCAGTGACAGCATTCGTGCCCATCTTCTCTCCTGGTGTCAGCAGTCACTGGCACCTCATCTTCTCTCCTGGTGTCAGCAGTTACTGGCACCTCATCTTCTCTCCTGGTGTCAGCAGTCACTGGCACCTCATCTTCTCTCCTGGTGTCAGCAGTCACTGGCACCTCATCTTCTCTCCTGGTGTCAGCAGTCACTGGCACCTCATCTTCTCTCCTTGTGTCAGCAGTCACTGGCACCTCATCTTCTCTCTGGTGTCAGCAGTCACTGGCACCTCATCTTCTCTGGTGCAGCAGTCACTGGCACCTCCTCTTCTCTCCTGGTGTCAGCAGTCACTGGCACCTCATCTTCTCTCCTTGTGTCAGCAGTCACTGGCACCTCCTCTTCTCTCCTGGTGTCAGCAGTCACTGGCACCTCATCTTCTCTCCTGGTGTCAGCAGTCACTGGCACCTCATCTTCTCTCCTGGTGTCAGCAGTCACTGGCACCTCATCTTCTCTCCTGGTGTCAGCAGTTACTGGCACCTCATCTTCTCTCCTGGTGTCAGCAGTCACTGGCACCTCATCTTCTCTCCTGGTGTCAGCAGTCACTGACACCTCATCTTCTCTTCTGTTCAGAGACATGCTCCAAACATGTTTCTATACGTGTTCAGAGACATGCTCCAAACATGTTCCAAAAATGCTCCAGACATTTTCCTAAATTTTCAATTTAAACCTGGATTCATTTATTGAACTATTTTTCCTGAACTTTCAGTAAGTTGAGAATGTGTTAGCATCAAGCTGTTATTTAACTTTATAAAATACAATGTTTAAAGTACTATAAGACTTCTATACATACTTTACTATGGCATTGTGGTCAGCAAATATCATGACTTCTATTACTGTTGAGAATATGAAACATCAATAGAAATAGTGAACAATAATATATCATTTAGAGGACATATAATTCAAGAATGAAAAATTGTGTTCCTACTGTCTAATAAAAATAAGCTTAAGACATTTTAATTTGCATTAAAAGAATTATACATCAATACACAAGAATGGTATTGCAACATGAAAGATGGTGAAGTTATAAGAACAGTAACAGTAACATACAAGAGCAGTATAACAACACATAAGAACAGTTCAGTCTACAGCAACACAGTAACATACTAGTAAATAAAATTGCAGTGTAAGAGTCATGAACAAGGTCTACAAGCTGTTTGTGTGTGTGTGTGTGTGTGTGTGTGTTGTGTGTGTGTAGAGGTACATAAATGAAACAAAAAACGAATTTGAACATATAAAACATAAATAGAAGTCCGAAATTATTATTGAGTAACCTCACCTTGGTGGCTGAGTTGAGTGGCAGCTTAGTCTCGTCTAGCTGGTCTACTGTTCGCGGCTGTCTTGGTGGGTGGAATTACAGGACGCAGTTTTCTGTGTGTCCCCTCCTGTAATTCCACCCACCTGGACAGTCTCGGCAGTAGACCAGCTAGACGAGACTAAGCTGCCACCCAACAAGGTCACTGGGGAGGGGCCACAACCGCTGAACCTGGGGAAGTGAGGAAGGGAGTTCATCTGAGGGCCCGCAGATGGTCTTCTGGAGACAAAGAACTAGGGGAAGCAAAAACACGCGCGCGCTCACACACACATACACACCTCACCTATGACCACACCCAACTATGACCACACCCAACTATGACCACACCCAACTATGACCACACCCAACTATGACCACACCCAACTATGACCACACCCAACTATGACCACACCCAACTATGACCACACCCAACTATGACCACACCCAACTATGACCACACCCAACTATGACCACACCCAACTATGAACACACCCAACTATGACCACACCCAACTATGACCACACCCAACTATGACCACACCCAACTATGACCACACCCAACTATGACCACACCCAACTATGACCACACCCAACTATGACCACACCCAACTATGACACACCAACTATGACCACACCAACTATGACCACACCCTACACCTATGACCACAACTATGACCACACCCAACTATGACCACACCCAACTATGACCACACCCAACTATGACCACACCCAACTATGACCACACCCAACTATGACCACACCTACGATCATACCTGGGGAAGGGAGTTCATCTGAGGGGACACAGATGGACTTCTGGAAACAGGGATCTAAGGGAAGTACACACATGACTATGATCTCATCTAATTGTGACAACACCTCACTATGACCACACCTGAATATGACTGCACCTTGGGAAGTGACAAGGGGAGTTCATCTGAGGGGACACAGACTGACTCCTGGAGACTCACTTCTATGACCACACCCAACTATGACCTCACCTAACTATGACCTCACCTGACTACGACCACACATAATTAGACCAGCTAGACAAGACCCAGCAAGATCAGTGGCAGCAGGAAGTGATTAAGGGAGTTTATCTGAGGGGACGCAGATTGAACTAGGGAAGGCATAAAAAAAAATGGAATTGTGGAATGTGGAAGGGTTTAAATCCGGGGGCCCACGGATGGAGACCTGGAAACACCCAACTATGACCACACCCAACTATGACCACACTCAACTATGACCTCACCCAACTATGACCTCACCCAATTATGACCACACCTAACTATGACCACACCTATGACCTCACCTAACTATGACCTCACTTGACTATGACATCACCTATGACACCATGGAAATAAATCGGTATACATAACATGGCGAAATAACACTAGCGTAACATGTGATCTATCTAGTTGACACTTGCGGCAACGGCAATAGGATCAGATGCTCTTTTTTGTCCACTTGACTCATACACTCACGATGCTTCTGGACAGAACTGGGAAGCACACACCTTACCCTTGACCCACACCTGAAGTGGAACTTCATTGGAGACACGGAACAGAAGCACACACCCTCACCTATGACCACTTCTAACTAAATTCATCCTGTAAAACACAAGGAACACACCACGACACAGACCTACCTCTCACTAGACCACTATCTAACAATATCCACCCTGATTATAAACATCTTAACTGTGACCACTCTGACTATGAGCTCAATCCTAACTTAGACAGTGACAGAAGGTTTCCCGAAAGGTCAGTGGAGCAACAAGAGATCTGGGGAAGACCTTGGGAAAATGATTGGGAAAGGTGAAGCTCGAAGACGACGACGAGTAGCAAACGCCTTGGAAAAGTGGGAAAAGGGAGAATTGCTGAAGAGACACAGGTGAACCCCTAGACCTAAGGGAAGCCCTAAGAGAGTGGGAATGGAGGCCCTAAAGACGAACCACTGGCCTCCAAGTGGCAGGGTCTGGTAACTTCGAGATAACTCTGAGGCTGACAGTGGTCACAAACTTTTCTCATAATTAATATTTATATATATATTTTTTGTAATTTCATGGTGGTTGATTTGTAATGCCGATCTCCCCCGCAGCTACTGTAACTAAAGTGACTCCACCACTTTAGGAAAGTAACATAAAGTGACTCCACCACTTTAGGAAAGTAACATAAAGTGACTCCACCACTTTAGGAGAGTAACTAAAGTGACTCCACCACTTTAGGAAAGTAACTAAAGTGACTCCACCACTTTAGGAAGTAACATAAAGTGACTCCACCACTTTAGAAAGTAACAGTAAACTGTGAAGGAACTCCACCACTTTAGAAAGTAAATAAAGGACTCCACCACTTTAGAAGTAACATAAAGTGACTCCACCACTTTAGGAAAGTAACATAAAGTGACTCCACCACTTTAGGAAAGTAACATAAAGTGACTCCACCACTTTAGGAAAGTAACATAAAGTGACTCCACCACTTTAGGAAAGTAACATAAAGTGACTCCACCACTTTAGGAAAGTAACATAAAGTGACTCCACCACTTTAGGAAAGTAACATAAAGTGACTCCACCACTTTAGGAAAGTAACATAAAGTGACTCCACCACTTTAGGAAAGTAACATAAAGTGACTCCACCACTTTAGGAAAGTAACAGTTAAAGACTCCACCATTTAGGAAACTACTTAAAGACTCCCTTAGCAAATGAATGAATTTTTTTCATGGCATCTTTCCGTTGGTCAACAGACATTAATCACACTTTGCCTGAGAAACAGTATACAACAGTTGTATCGGATAAATCCCAGGTTGCAGGATCAGCTGCCATAATAATTTTTTCTAAAGTTAATGTTTTTTGATGTGTTCTGAGCTTAGTGTTATTTTGTATTAATATTGTTTTGGGAGACATGAATGCCAGTGTGGGAGACATGACTGCCAGTGTGGGAGACATGACTGCCAGTGTGGGAGACATGACTGCCAGTGTGGGAGACATGACTGCCAGTGTGGGAGACATGACTGGCAGGTGGCAGAAAAACATACAGCAACATAAAACATTGCAGTAACATAACAATGCTGGAACAGATATCAACAGTTGTGGAGTAAATCAAAGAACTGATAATAACAAAGTTAAGAATGGTGAGCATGTTACTGTATAATAGTTAGGGAAACATGAATGCCAGTGTGGGACACATGACTGCCAGTGTGGGGGACACCCTGAACATGATGCAGCAGTGAGTGTGAGACACTACTGTGGAAGGTGCAGCAGAAAAACATACAGCAACATAAAACATTGCAGTAACATAAAAGAACAGCATATCAACATACATGAATGGTACAGTAACACTAAAAAAATGATACAGTAACACGCAAAAAATAGCACATTAACTTATAAAATAGTATAAAAACAGTATTGAAAAGCACAATAACACACTAGGAAGCAGAGGAACAATAACACTACAGTGATACATAAGAACCTAAGAAAAGTACGGAAAATACATGTGAAATATAATAGCTTGATTCTGGCATTCGCTGTTTCCCATAATCTAACAGACGCTTTATATCGACCACACAGTTTTTTGACATAAACAGATCACAGTGTCATCTCAGATCTGATCCATAAGAATTGATATACTTATACAACAAAATTATAACAATCTATCGAAGATAAGGCGAACACAAAGAAATAGTGAAAATAGATGGAAGAAGATAGGAACAGCGACACCATGAGATCAACCGTCAGATCCTGATGCTTCCAGTCGAGGCCACTTTTTATAGTTTTCTAGTTTTAGAAATGTTTTATTTTTTTTCCAAAGTATTTTAGGCTGTCTGGATGTTTTTATTTTCCTTTAACTTTTTTTTATTTTACTTCGTTCATAACTCGAAAATGTCTCTTGCAATCGCCATCAAATTTTCAACACTTGTTAGCGAAAATGGGGACGAAATTCTTTGAACAGTGGTCATGCGCACTTGTTTTATGACCAGTGTTGCTGAACCTTTCCCAGGATCCTCAATGTTTTATGACCAGTGTTGCTGAACCTTTCCCAGGATCCTCAATGTTTTATGACCAGTGTTGCTGAACCTTTCCCAGGATCCTCAATGTTTTATGACCAGTGTTGCTGAACCTTTCCCAGGATCCTCAATGTTTTATGACCAGTGTTGCTGAACCTTTCCCAGGATCCTCAATGTTTTATGACCAGTGTTGCTGAACCTTTCCCAGGATCCTCAATGTTTTATGACCAGTGTTGCTGAACCTTTCCCAGGATCCTCAATGTTTTATGACTCGTGTTGCTGAACCTTTCCCAGGATCCTCAATGTTTTATGACCAGTGTTGCTGAACCTTTCCCAGGATCCTCAACGTTTTATGACCAGTGTTGCTGAACCTTTCCCAGCGTCCTCAATGTTTTATGACTAGTGTTGCTGAACCTTTCCCAGGATCCTCAACGTTTTATGACCAGTGTTGCTGAACCTTTCCCAGCGTCCTCAATGTTTTATGACTAGTGTTGCTGAACCTTTCCCAGCGTCCTCAATGTTTTATGACCAGTGTTGCTGAACCTTTCCCAGCGTCCTCAATGTTTTATGACCAGTGTTGCTGAACCTTTCCCAGCATCATCAATGTTTTATGACCAGTGTTGCTGAACCTTTCCCAGCGTCCTCAATGTTTTATGACCAGTGTTGCTGAACCTTTCCCAGGATCCTCAATGTTTTATGACCAGTGTTGCTGAACCTTTCCCAGGATCCTCAATGTTTTATGACCAGTGTTGCTGAACCTTTCCCAGGATCCTCAATGTTTTATGACCAGTGTTGCTGAACCTTTCCCAGGATCCTCAATGTTTTATGACCAGTGTTGCTGAACCTTTCCCAGGATCCTCAATGTTTTATGACCAGTGTTGCTGAACCTTTCCCAGGATCCTCAATGTTTTATGACCAGTGTTGCTGAACCTTTCCCAGGATCCTCAATGTTTTATGACTCGTGTTGCTGAACCTTTCCCAGGATCCTCAATGTTTTATGACCAGTGTTGCTGAACCTTTCCCAGGATCCTCAATGTTTTATGACCAGTGTTGCTGAACCTTTCCCAGGATCCTCAATGTTTTATGACCAGTGTTGCTGAACCTTTCCCAGCGTCCTCAATGTTTTATGACTAGTGTTGCTGAACCTTTCCCAGCGTCCTCAATGTTTTATGACTAGTGTTGCTGAACCTTTCCCAGCGTCCTCAATGTTTTATGACCAGTGTTGCTGAACCTTTCCCAGCGTCCTCAATGTTTTATGACCAGTGTTGCTGAACCTTTCCCAGCGTCCTCAATGTTTTATGACCAGTGTTGCTGAACCTTTCCCAGGATCCTCAATGTTTTATGACCAGTGTTGCTGAACCTTTCCCAGGATCCTCAATGTTTTATGACTCGTGTTGCTGAACCTTTCCCAGGATCCTCAATGTTTTATGACCAGTGTTGCTGAACCTTTCCCAGGATCCTCAATGTTTTATGACCAGTGTTGCTGAACCTTTCCCAGGATCCTCAATGTTTTATGACCAGTGTTGCTGAACCTTTCCCAGGATCCTCAATGTTTTATGACCAGTGTTGCTGAACCTTTCCCAGCGTCCTCAATGTTTTATGACTAGTGTTGCTGAACCTTTCCCAGCGTCCTCAATGTTTTATGACCAGTGTTGCTGAACCTTTCCCAGCGTCCTCAATGTTTTATGACCAGTGTTGCTGAACCTTTCCCAGCGTCCTCAATGTTTTATGACTAGTGTTGCTGAACCTTTCCCAGCGTCCTCAATGTTTTATGACCAGTGTTGCTGAACCTTTCCCAGCGTCCTCAATGTTTTATGACCAGTGTTGCTGAACCTTTCCCAGCGTCCTCAATGTTTTATGACCAGTGTTGCTGAACCTTTCCCAGCGTCCTCAATGTTTTATGACCAGTGTTGCTGAACCTTTCCCAGCGTCCTCAATGTTTTGCCATGACCAGAATTTAGACCGTTGCTGAACCTTTCCCAGCGTCCTCAATGTTTTATGACCAGTGTTGCTGAACCTTTCCCAGCGTCCTCAATGTTTTATGACTAGTGTTGCTGAACCTTTCCCAGCGTCCTCAATGTTTTATGACCAGTGTTGCAGAACCTTTCCCAGCGTCCTCAATGTTTTATGGCCAGTGTTGCTGAACCTTTCCCAGCGACCTCAATGTTTTATGGCCAGTGTTGCTGAACCTTTCCCAGCGACCTTAATGTTTTATGGCCAGTGTTGCTGAACCTTTCCCAGCGACCTCAATGCCTGAGTTTCAAACTTTAGAAAAAGATGCCCCCAAAAAATCAACAATGGCGGAGAGTGAACTTCAGTGTGATTTTTTTTAATCTCCTTAAACAACGTTAAATGTTTTCCAGTATATTTCTAGTGAGCGACTTCAATATTTATAGGCTGATGCATCTTATGTAGAATGACTCCGTATGGCTGCTATTGGCTGCCATTAGTCACAGATTACAAATTTTATTTAACAAATAAGGTTAATCATTTTTTCACTTAGCAATTAAAGACTGCTGCTTCTAACTGCCTTCAAGATATCATTGATGATGGATTCTATAACAAGGATAATAACCATTAGTTTAGTCTGAGTAGCCATGAATTTGAAATTTTAGTGAAATAGTTAAAAAAATTGGAATCGTTGGAATAAGATAAATTACTAAATATTTGTGAGTGTGTGTGTACTCACCTAATTGTGGTTGCAGGGGTCAAGACTCAGCTCCTGGCCCCGCCTCTTCGCTGTCCGCTACTGGGTCTCTGCTCTCCCTGCTTCATGAGCTTTATCATACTTAGTCTTAAAACTATGTATGGTTCCTGCCTCCACTATATCTTTCGCTAAACTATTCCACTTCCTAACTACTCTATGGCTGAAGAATTGCTTCCTAACATCCCTTCGACTCATCTGAGTCTTCAACTTCCAGTTGTGTCCCCTTGTTTCTGTGTTCCCTCTCTGGAACATCCTGTCATTATCTACCTTGTCGATTCCCTACAGTATTTTGTATGTCGTTATCATATCTCCTCTAACCCTTCTGTCCTCCAGTGTTGTTAGTCCTATTTCCCTCAACCTTTCTTCATAAGGCAGTCCCCTGAGTTGTGGAACTAGTCTTGTCGCAAACCTTTCTCTAATTTCTTGACATGCTTGACCAGGTGTGGTTTCCAGACTGGTGCTGCATACTCTAGTATGAGCCTGACGTACACGGTGTACAGTGTCTTGAACGATTCCTTGTTAAAGTAACGAAACGCTAATCTTAGGATTGCCAGTCGCCCATATGCTGCCGCAGTTATCTGGTTGATGTGTGTTTCCGGAGACGTGCTTGCGTTATACTCACCCCAGGTCTTTTTCCTTTGATGAGGTTTGTAGCCTTTGTCCGCCTAGCTTGTACTCTGTCAGAGGTCTTCTTTGCCCTTCTCCGATCTTCATGACTTTGCATTTGGTGGGGTTAAATTCAAGAAGCCAGTTGCTGTGTGTGTGTGTGTGTGTATGTGTGTGTGTGTGTGTTTGTGTGTGTGTATGTGTGTGTGTGTGTGTACTCACCTAGTTGTACTCACCTAGTTGTGGTGGCAGGGGTCGAGTCATAGCTCTTGGCCCCGCCTCTTCACTGGCCGCTACTGGGTCACTCTCCCTGCGCCATGAGTTTTGTCATACCTCTTCTTAAAGCTATGTATTGAGCCTGCCTCCACTACATCGCTTCCTAAACTATTCCACTTCCCGACCACTCTGTGACTGAAGAAATACTTCCTAACATCTCTGTGATTCATCTGAGTCTTCAACTTCCAACTGTGTCCCTTTGTTGCTGTGTCAAATCTCTGGAACATTCTGTCTCTGTCCACTTTGTCAATTCCTCTCAGTATCTTATATGTTGTTATCATGTCCTCCCTGTCTCTCCTGTCCTCCAGTGTCGTCAGGTCGATTTCCCTTAACCTCTCCTCGTAGGACATACCCCTTAGCTCCGGGACTAGTCTTGTTGCAAACCTTTGCACTTTCTCGAGCATCTTCACGTGCTTGGCTAGGTGTGGGTTCCAAACTGGTGCTGCATACTCCAGTATGGGCCTAACGTACACAGTGTACAGAGTCCTGAACGAGTCTTTATTAAGATGTCGGAATGCTTTTCTTAGGTTTGCTAGGCGTCCATATGCTGCATCAGTTATTTGGTTGATGTGCGCCTCAGGAGATGTTCCTGGTGTTATACTCACCCCAAGATCTTTTTCCTTGGTTGAGGTTTGCAGTCTCTGGCCCCTTAGACTGTACTCCGTCTGCGGTCTGCTTTGCCCTTCCCCAATCTTCATGACTTTGCACTTGGTGGGGTTGAACTCCAGGAGCCAATTGCTGGACCAGGCTTGCAGCCTGTCCAGATCCCTTTGTAGTTCTGCCTGGTCCTCGTCCGATTGAATTCTTTTCATCAACTTCACATCATCTGCAAACAAGGACACTTCGGAGTCTATTCCTTCCGTCATGTCGTTCACAAATACCAGAAACAGCACTGGTCCCAGGACTGACCCCTGTGGAACCCAGCTAGTCACCGGCGCCCACTCTGACACCTCGCCACGAACCATGACTCGCTGCTGTCTTCCTGACAGGTATTCCCTGATCCATTGTAGTGCCTTCCCTGTTACCCCTGCCTGGTCCTCCAGCTTCTGCACTAATCTCTTGTGTGGAACTGTGTCAAACGCCTTCTTACAATCCAAGAATATGCAATCTACCCACCCCTCTCTCTCTTGTCTTACTGCTGTCACCCTGTCATAGAACTCCAGTAGGTTTGTGACACAAGATTTCCCGTCCCTGAAACCGTGTTGGCCATCGTTGATAAGCTCATTCCTTTCTAGGTGCTCCACCACTCTTCTCCTGACTATCTTCTCCATGACCTTGCATACTATACATGTCAGTGACACTGGTCTGTAGTTTAGTGCTACGTTCCTGCCTCATGGTGGATCAGGGCCTGATCAACCAGGCTCTTACTGCTGGCCGCACGTAAACCGACGTACGAACCACAGCCCATCTAGTCAGGTAATGACTCTAAGTGCCTGCCCAGCACCTTCTTGAAGACATCCAGGGGTCTATTCGTAATCCCCTTAATATATGCTGGGATGCAGTTGAACAGTCTTGGTCCCCTGACACCCCCTGACATGGGGGGTTCTACTGTGTTTCCATTAGAATATAATTAAAAGATCATTATCACTGTAGGTCTTGAAATCTGCAAAACACTGTGATGTGTAAAGTGTAAAAATACCATAATAAAAATTAAAAGAACAAACACCAAAGCACTTTCCCACATTTTCAAACATGGATAACTAAGGATAATTCTAAATGTTAGAATATAGTTTATATAGACTATGGAACTAAACTCTTCTCCAGGCTGAAGGACTGACAATCTTAAGTTACTACTAAAAGGTTGATGGACTGACCACATCATCTTTACCTCTCCACTACACCTGCTTTATCCATATTTGTTCTCTACTTTACTGACGAAAATCTACCATGTAGACAAAACGTTTCAGCCATGAAGATCCCCAACTGTTGCTCATGTGTCTCACCTACTTGTTGGTATACGCCTTATACAAAATAAGGCAACAGTTTCAGATGTTCTGAAAGTTGAGAAATTAAAGCAAATGATGATTAATCGAATTATAAAAAGTTGGTAAACATAAGTTGACAATGTTATTTCCTTCGCTACAGTGACAACAGTGCCGCCCACTACTACCACTGTGCCACATCATTACTACTCACAAAGTTCTCCAGCTCAAAATTTCAGTGAATATATTATTAAATATATAATAATGGAATTTTAAATCTTCTTCCTCGACCGGCGTCTCCCTGCTGCTTGCAGGGTCAGTGCGTCTCCCTGCTGCTAGCAGGGTCAGTGCGTCTGCCTGCTGCTTGCAGGGTCAGTGCGTCTCCCTGCTGCTAGCAGGGTCAGTGCGTCTCCCTGCTGCTTGCAGGGTCAGTGCGTCTCCCTGCTGCTTGCAGGGTCAGTGCGTCTCCCTGCTGCTAGCAGGGTCAGTGCGTCTGCCTGCTGCTTGCAGGGTCAGTGCGTCTCCCTGCTGCTTGCAGGGTCAGTGCGTCTCCCTGCTGCTAGCAGGGTCAGTGCGTCTCCCTGCTGCTTGCAGGGTCAGTGCGTCTGCCTGCTGCTTGCAGGGTCAGTGCGTCTGCCTGCTGCTTGCAGGGTCAGTGCGTCTCCCTGCTGCTTGCAGGGTCAGTGCGTCTCCCTGCTGCTTGCAGGGTCAGTGCGTCTCCCTGCTGCTTGCAGGGTCAGTGCGTCTCCCTGCTGCTTGCAGGGTCAGTGCGTCTCCCTGCTGCTTGCAGGGTCAGTGCGTCTGCCTGCTGCTTGCAGGGTCAGTGCGTCTGCCTGCTGCTTGCAGGGTCAGTGCGTCTCCCTGATGCTTGCAGGGTCAGTGCGTCTCCCTGCTGCTTGCAGGGTCAGTGCGTCTCCCTGCTGCTTGCAGGGTCAGTGCGTCTCCCTGCTGCTTGCAGGGTCAGTGCGTCTCCCTCTGCTTGCAGGGTCAGTGCGTCTCCTGCTGCTTGCAGGGTCAGTGCGTCTCCCTGCTGCTTGCAAGGTCAGTGCGTCTCCTGCTGCTTGCAGGGTCAGTGCGTCTCCCTGCTGCTTGCAGGGTCAGTGCGTCTCCCTGCTGCTTGCAAGGTCAGTGCGTCTCCCTGCTGCTTGCAGGGTCAGTGCGTCTCCCTGCTGCTTGCAGGGTCAGTGCGTCTCCCTGCTGCTTGCAGGGTCAGTGCGTCTCCCTGCTGCTTGCAAGGTCAGTGCGTCTCCCTGCTGCTTGCAGGGTCAGTGCGTCTCCCTGCTGCTTGCAGGGTCAGTGCGTCTCCCTGCTGCTTGCAGGGTCAGTGCGTCTCCCTGCTGCTTGCAGGGTCAGTGCGTCTCCCTGCTGCTAGCAGGGTCAGTGCGTCTCCCTTCTGCTAGCAGGGTCAGTGCGTCTCCCTGCTGCTTGCAGGGTCAGTGCGTCTCCCTGCTGCTAGCAGGGTCAGTGCGTCTCCCTGCTGCTTGCAGGGTCAGTAAGTGAGAGTTAATGGTGTATATAAGAGTCGCTGGGCTGTGTACAGCATCAGCCACGACACTGTATAAGTTCTCGACTGCTATGCTACACTTATCTCAGATAAATGTTATTGTTTTTTCGTCAGGAATCACAAGTGCTTGTCTTCGTTTTTCTTCTGTTTTCAAGTGTGACTCCTTCATGACCACTATCAGCCTTCATGACCACTATCAGCCTTATAATGTACAGTAAAGGTTGCAGTATTGGGCATTGACTCAGTGTCTCTCCCTCCCTCCCTCTCCCTCCATCTCTTTCGCTCCCACTCTTTCTCTCTCTTTTACCTAACACTAAGTTCACCCTCACGAGTCGTCTTGCTTGGTTCTCTCTACTGTGCAGACATCGTAGATGAGACGGGATGGGGGGGGTGGAACATGCAGTCTAAGACAGTATAACATATTCAAGGTGTGAACACACTTGTTCTCATACAGAATTCTGCAGCATCTATGGTCCAGCAGGTGTGAGAAATGCCTTAGTTCATTTAGCTTCTTGGCTGCCCTGCTTGCAAGATTTATTACACCACCTCATAACCAGGGTTCCAAAACTCTTACATTCGTTATCACTGCTTCAGCATTAACTTCGTAGAGACCATCATCATTAGTGTTTTCTCAGAGGCAAATATAACCCGTTATCGTTTTCCCCAGGCATCATGATATAGTTGTAATGTGTTGACTGATGTACCAGAGAGCAGCTGGCATTTCCTCTCTTGGATAAGTAAATGTTAGAGTAGAGCCATCTGCATAGACATGGGATTCTGGGATTAGGTGAAGGTCGTTGAAGTAGACATTTTATGAAACCTCATTTTTTGCATATGTAAGAGATTTCCATCTACTGATGCCATCTGCGAATCCAAGAACCATAGGCAGAAATTAAAAGCACCAGCAATTTTACTCGTATAGTCATAACCTAACAGCCTGCAACGCTCTGCACACGTACCAAACATGTGCATACTGCTGACCCACCACCCTACAACGCTCTGCACATGTACCACACATGTGCATACTGCTGACCCACCACCCTACAACGCTCTGCACACGTACCAAACATGTGCATACTGCTGACCCACCACCCTACAACACTCTGCACACGTACCACAAATGTGCATACTGCTGACCCACCACCCTACAACACTCTGCACACGTACCAACATGTGCATACTGCTGACCCACCACCCTACAACACTCTGCACATGTACCACACATGTGCATACTGCTGACCCACCACACTGGAGAGGGTTATATATCCTGCATAACACACAATTAGACCACCGAAGTCAGCTCCTGCTATCCAGAGGTTGCTGCTGCTGCTGCTAGCCAGAGGATGCTGCTGCTGCCTGCTAGCCAGAGGATGCTGCTGCTGCTGTTATCCAGAGGTTGCTGCTGATGCTGTTATCCAGAGGTTGCTGCTGCTGCTGTTATCCAGAGGTTGCTGCTGCTGCTGTTATCCAGAGGTTGCTGCCTGCTGTTATCCAGAGGTTGCTGCTTGTTATCCAGAGGTTGCTGCTGCTGTTATCCAGAGGTTGCTGCTGCTGCTGTTATCCAGAGGTTGCTGCTGCTGCTGTTATCCAGAGGTTGCTGCTGCTGCTGTTATCCAGAGGTTGCTGCTGCTGCTGTTATCCAGAGGTTGCTGCTGCTGCTGTTATCCAGAGGTTGCTGCTGCTGCTGTTATCCAGAGGTTGTGCTGCTGCTGTTATCCAGAGGTTGCTGCTGCTGCTGTATCCAGAGGTTGCTGCTGCTGCTGCTTACCAGAGGTTGCTGTGCTGCTGTTCCAGAGGTTGCTGTGCCTGCTGTAGCCAGAGGTTGCTGGCTGCTGCTGTTACCAGAGGTTGCTGTCTGCTGTACCAGAGTGTTGCTGCTGCTGCTGTAGCCAGAGGTTGCTGCTGCTGCTGCTACCAGAGGTTGCTGCTGCTGTTACCAGAGGTTGCTGCTGCGGCTGTTATCCAGAGGTTGCTGCTGCTGCTGTTGCTTCTGCTGCTGCTAGCCAGAGGTTGCTGGTGCTGCTGCTGCTAGCCAGAGGTTGCTGGTGCTGCTGCTGCTAGCCAGAGGTTGCTGGTGCTGCTGCTGCTAGCCAGAGGTGTGCTTTGTGCTGCTGTGCTAGCCAGAGGTTGCTGTGCTGGGTGGTGCTGCTGCTAGCCAGAGGTTGCTGTGCTGCTGCTGCTAGCCAGAGGTTGCTGGTGCTGCTGCTGCTAGCCAGAGGTTGCTGGTGCTGTTGCTGCTAGCCAGAGGTTGCTGGTGCTGCTGCTGCTGCTAGCCAGAGGTTGCTGGTGCTGTTGCTGCTAGCCAGAGGTTGCTGGTGCTGCTGCTGCTGCTAGCCAGAGGTGTGCTGCTAGCTGCTGCTGCTGCTAGCCAGAGGTGTGCTGGTGCTGCTGCTGCTGCTAGCCAGAGGTTGCTGGTGCTGTCTGCTGCTGCTAGCCAGAGGTTGCTGGTGCTGCTGCTAGCCAGAGGTTGCTGGTGCTGCTGCTGCTGCTAGCCAGAGGTTGCTGGTGCTGCTGGTGCTGCTGCTGCTGCTAGCCAGAGGTTGCTGGTGCTGCTGCTGCTAGCCAGAGGTTGCTGGTGCTGCTGCTGCTAGCCAGAGGTTGCTGGTGCTGTGCTGCTAGCCAGAGGTTGCTGGTGCTGCTGCTGCTAGCCAGAGGTTGCTGGTGCTGGTGCTGCTGCTGCTAGCCAGAGGTTGCTGGTGCTGCTGCTGCTAGCCAGAGGTTGCTGGTGCTGCTGCTAGCCAGAGGTTGCTGCTGCTGCTAGCCAGAGGTTGCTGGTGCTGTTGCTGCTAGCCAGAGGTTGCTGGTGCTGCTGCTGCTGCTGCTGCTGCTAGCCAGAGGTTGCTGGTGCTGTGCTGCTACCAGAGGTTGCTGGTGTGCTGCTGCTAGCCAGAGGTTGCTGGTGCTGTTGCTGCTAGCAAGGTTGCTGGCGCTGCTGCTGCTGAGGTTGTGGTCTGTTGCTGCTAGCCAGAGGTTGTGTGCGCTGCTGCCAGCCAGAGGTTGCTGGTGCTGTGCTGCTAGCCAGAGGTTGCTGGTGCTGCTGTCTAGCCAGAGGTTGCTGGTGCTGCTGCTGCTTAGCCAGAGGTTGCTGGTGCTGTGCTGCTAGCCAGAGGTTGCTGGTGCTGCTGTGCTGCTGCTGCCAGAGGTTGCTGGTCTGTCTGCTAGCCAGAGGTTGCTGGTGTGCTGCTGCTGCTAGCAGAGGTTGCTGGCTGTCTGCTGCTAGCCAGAGGTTGCTGGTGCTGCTGCTGCTAGCCAGAGGTTGCTGGTCTGCTGCTGCCAGGGTTGCTGGTGCTGTGCTGCTAGCCAGGGTTGCTGGTGCTGCTGCTGCTGCCAGAGTTGCTTGCTGCGCGGTTGCTTGCTGCTAGCCAGAGGTTGCTGGTGCTGCTGCTAGCCAGAGGTTGCTGTGCTGCTGCTGCTAGCAGAGGTTGCTGGTGCGCTGCTGCAGCCAGAGGTTGCTGGTGCTGCTGCTGCTGCTAGCCAGAGGTTGCTGGTGCTCGTTGCTGCTAGCCAGAGGTTGCTGGTGCTGCTGCTGCTAGCCAGAGGTTGTGGTGTGCTGCTGCTAGCCAGAGGTTGCTGGTCGCTGCTGCAGCCAGAGGTTGCTGGTGCTGTGCTGCTAGCCAGAGGTTGCTGGTGCTGCTGCTGCTGCCAGAGGTTCTGGGCTGTGCTGCTAGCCAGAGGTCTGGCTGGTGTGCTGCTGCTGCTGCCAGAGGTTGCTGGTGCTGCTGCTGCTAGCCAGAGGTTGCTGTTGGTGCTGGCTGCTGCTAGCCAGAGGTTGCTGTGCTGCTCTGCTAGCCAGAGGTTGCTGGTGCTGCTGTGCTGCTACCAGAGGTTGCTGGTGCTGCTGCTGCTGCTAGCCAGAGGTTGCTGGTGCTGCTGCTGCTAGCCAGAGGTTGCTGGTGCTGCTGCTGCTGTAGCCAGAGGTTGCTGGTGCTGCTGCTGCTAGCCAGAGGTTGCTGGTGCTGCTGCTGCTAGCCAGAGGTTGCTGGTGCTGCTGCTGCTAGCCAGAGGTTGCTGGTGCTGCTGCTTGCTAGCAAGATGTTGCTGTGCTGCTGGGCTGCTGCTTAGCCAGAGGTTGCTGTGCTGCTGCTGCTGATTGTCCGAGAGGTTGCTGCTGCTGCTGCTGCTAGCCAGAGGTTGCTGGTGCTGCTGCTGCTAGCCAGAGGTTGCTGTGCTGTTGCTGCTAGCCAGAGGTTGCTGGTGCTGCTGCTGCTAGCCAGAGGTTGCTGGTGCTGCTGCTGCTAGCCAGAGGTTGCTGTGCTGCTGCTGCTAGCCAGAGGTTGCTGGTGCTGCTGCTGCTAGCCAGAGGTTGCTGGTGCTGCTGCTGCTAGCCAGAGGTTGCTGGTGCTGCTGCTGCTAGCCAGAGGTTGCTGGCTGCTGTGCTGCTGCTAGCCAGAGGTTGCTGGTGCTGGTGCTGCTGCTGCTAGCCAGAGGTTGCTGGTGCTGCGGTGCTGCTGCTGCTGTAGCCAGAGGTTGCTGGTGCTGCTGCTGCTAGCCAGAGGTTGCTGGTGCTGCTGCTGCTAGCCAGAGGTTGCTGGTGCTGCTGCTGCTAGCCAGAGGTTGCTGGTGCTGCTGCGTGCTGCTGCTGCTAGCCAGAGGTTGCTGGTGCTGCTGCTGCTAGCCAGAGGTTGCTGGTGCTGCTGTGCTGCTGCTAGCCAGAGGTTGCTGGTGCTGGTGCTGCTGCTGCTAGCCAGAGGTTGCTGGTGCTGCTGCTAGCCAGAGGTTGCTGGTGCTGCTGCTGCTAGCCAGAGGTTGCTGGTGCTGCTGCTGCTAGCCAGAGGTTGCTGGTGCTGCTGCTGCTTGCTGCTGCTAGCCAGAGGTTGCTGGTGCTGCTGCTGCTAGCCAGAGGTTGCTGTGCGCTGCTGCTAGCCAGAGGTTGCTGGTGCTGCTGCTGCTAGCCAGAGGTTGCTGTGCTGCTGCTGCTAGCCAGAGGTTGCTGGCTGCTGCTGCTAGCCAGAGGTGCTGGCTGCTGCTGCTAGCCAGAGGTTGCTGTGCTGCTGCTGCTAGCCAGAGGTTGCTGGTGCTGCTGGCGGCTTGCTGCTAGCCAGAGGTTGCTGGTGCTGCTTGCTGCTGCTGCTAGCCAGAGGTTGTGTGCGCTGCTGGGTGTGCTGCTGCTGCTAGCCAGAGGTTGCTGGTGCTGCTGCTGCTAGCCAGAGGTTGCTGCTGCTGCTCAGGCTGCTGCTAGCCAGAGGTTGCTGGCTGCTGCTGCTGCTAGCCAGAGGTTGCTGTGCTGCTGCTAGCCAGAGGTTGCTGGTGCTGCTAGATAGAGGGTGCTGGTGCTGGTTCTAGACACACCATCTCGCCATCACCTGCCAAAAATCGTCACCACTAAATGTGTCAGCTAAAGTCAAAGACCAGTCAGTGCAGATGACGTTTGCATGACAAGTAAATCAGCATCTCGTTTAATTTGCATATAGTTCTACAATCTTCCCATTATGTGATAAAGTCACTGGATGGCAAAACGTCTACAATAAAGATACCAGATGTTGCATGTGTCTAATTCTTCGTCTTGTCGGTATTGTAGACCATCATGTAAAGCTGATAACTTTAGATTTCAACTTTAAGGGACTTTAAACTTAACCTTCTGGTTTGAAAACTCGAGAATGTTTCTTCTGATTGACTTGAAATCATCAACACTGATATTTAACTGCTTGAGAAATTAATACCACACTCTGTACTATTCCATTAGCATGCATCGAGGAAGAGAGAGTTGGGCTTAAGGGATTATTTTCTCGGATTTCGTAGCCACGGAAAGACGACTAATTGTTATTATAATTCTTCGTCTTCTATTTTCTTTTACTATTTCTTCTATTTTCTTCTTTTACTTTCCTCTTTTCTTTTTCTTCTTTAAATGGCTGCCAGATTTTTTCTTCTTATTCAAACTTTTTTCTCACCTAAATGTAAACAGATACTTAGGTGTTCTTTGTTGCGTGTGACGTCATGGGGACTGAGGTAGTATATTGTTCGTGTTATGACATAACTTTCTTAACAAACTTCACTTTCCGAAGAACTTTTTTCCTCCGATTTCAACTACAGCCTTTAAACACTTGTCTTTTTTCAATGTTTCTTTAAGTTGTTTCCCTTTATCCAGGATCTTGAAATATTTTTTCTCTCTCTCACGTTTCTTTGCAAGAGAAGCTTTATCTGCCTACTATTTTTCTCTTCAGTCATCTTACGTAAGAACATTGACACCTCAAGAAATATCTTTATTTTCACCTTTTCCGGGATTTTCTTTTTATTAGTGAGTAGGTTTGAATAGTACTGACCATTTTGTAATTTTCTTTTCACTCACCTTGGTATTTTTTCCTGAGTACATTTACATTCATCCCAGACGTAATTTGTCACTTAAAAAGAGCTAGTTATTCGTCGTTAAGTGCCCACATTTATTTCTGTGTTCCACACAGTCGCTGTTTTGGTTATTCCCTCTGCAGGCGTTTGTGTTCCTCAAGTGTGATTCTCAGTGACCTAGCAGTTTTTCTCACATACTTCGTGTCGCATCCAGCAAAAAATTAACACACACATTACCCTCCAGTAAATAACAGTGCATCACAGGTGTCCTCACCAGAACTCACCTTCTGCATCATATCCTCTCTGTCATGATTCAAACATTTCTTAAAACATGAGGTCTTTCTCACACCTAACTCCATGAAAAACAGTTTTTTCCTTTCACTTCTAAACCAGGCCTTAAAACCTCGTCTCACACTCCCCACGATTTCCTATGCCGCCGGGGTCTTGAGCATTCACTTGGTAGTGTCTCATTTATCTGGTAATAAGCTTCAGAGACATCTTGGAGCCCACACACACAAATGTCACTAAAGTGGCATTTGTGTGTGTGGGTTCCAAACTGGTGCTGCATACCCGAATATGGGCCTGACGTACACAGTGTACAGGGTCCTGAACGATTCTTTATAATTATTAAGATGTTGAAATGCTGTTCTTAGGTTTGCTAGGCGCCCGTATGCTGCAGCAGTTATTTCGTTGATGTGAGCCTCCGGTGATGTGCCCGGTGTTATACTCACCCCAAGACCCTTTTCCTTGAATAAGGTTTGTAGTCTCTGGCCCCCTAGAGTGTACTCCGTCTGCGGTCTTCTTTGCCCTTCCCCAATCTTCATGACTTTGCATTTGGTGGGGTTGAACTCAAGGATCCAGTTGCTAGACCATACCTGCAGCCTCTCCAGATCCCTTTGTAATTCTGCTTAGTCCTCATCATATTGAATTCTTCTCATCAACTTCACATCATCTGCAAACAGGGACTCTTCGGAGTCTATTCCTTCAGTCATGTCGTTCACAAATACCAGAAACAGCACCAGTCCTAAGACTGACCCCTGTGGAACCCCGCTCGTTACAGGTGCCCACTCTGACACCTCACCACGCACCATGACTCGCTGTTGTCTTCCTGACAGGTATTCCCTTATCCACTGTAGTGCCTACCCTGTTATCCCTGCCTGGTCCTCCAGCTTTTGCACTAATCTCTTGTGTGGAACTGTCCAAGAAAATGCAATCTACCCACCCCTCTCTCTTGTGTGTTATTGGTCTTGTGTGTTATTGTACTGGTCTTGTGTGTTATTGTACTGGTCTTGTGTGTTATTGTACTTGTTTTGTGTGTTATTGTACTGGTCTTGTGTGTTATTGTACTGTACTGGTCTTGTGTGTTATTGTTCTGTACTGGTCTTCTGTGTTATTGTACTGTACTGGTATTACTGTACTGTACAGATGTTCTATGTTACTGTACTAGTCTTCTCTGTTATTGTACTGTACTGGTCTTGTGTGCTATTGTACTGTACTGGTCTTGTGTGTTATTGTACTGTACTGGTCTTGTGTGTTATTGTACTGTACTGGTCTTGTGTGTTATTGTACTGTACTGGTCTTTTGTGTTATTGTACTGTACTGGTCTTTTGTGTTATTGTACTGTACTGGTCTTTTGTGTTATTGTACTGTACTGGTCTTGTGTGTTATTGTACTGTACTGGTCTTGTAAGTTGCAACATTGTTAAAAAAAAAGGCACAATACCGTGACTGGAACAATAAACACACAACCCGCACATATAAATAGAGAGGAGCTTACGACGACGTTTCGGACCGACTTGGACCATTTACAAAGTCACACTAACACACAGGACAGGAAGAAGGGGTATTTATAGGCATGCAGACAGGGGAGGGCACAAGAAAATGGTGGAGGGGTAATAATGGAGGTAGTAGTGGTAGTGGTAGTAGTAGTAGTGGAGTCAGTCATATTCTAGGAATGGAGCACTGCAATGAAGCTGGCGGCCCGCATAGGGTAAGAACAACAACACAGAGGGGGAAAAATGAAATTAAAATAAAATAAAGAAGGACAAATACAAGGCAAAATAAAAGAAAGAAAACACAGAGGAGAAAGGAGAAAGAGGAGAAGGGGAAGAGATAGAAGGGGAAGGAATCAGGTTACGTCACGGGTGTTCTGAAGTTTGGAGCATTTACCAATGTAATGGGAGAGGAAAGCATCTACAGAGACAAAGCCAGGGCTAAGATTCATACAGGAAAAGTTGTGTATAAGGGAGGATTCAACCAGACGGCGACTGTGAAAGTTGGACGTAGGGTAGACAGTTTTAGCAGAAGACCAATCAATAGGATGACTGTGATCTCTGACATGACAGAAAAGAGCATTATTAGTGTCGGCAAGCCTAACACTATTTTTGTGCTCCCTAAGTCTGTCAGAAAGAGATCGGCCAGTTTCTCCAAAGTACTGAAGAGGACAGGAGGAGCAAGATATAGAGTAGACACCAGGAGAATCTATAGAGGGAGGGGAGGTATGAACTAGATTAGTGCTAAGAGTGTTAGTCTGGCGAAAGGTAAGTTTGATGTCTAAGGAACGGAGAGAGTCGGACCGAAACGTCGTCGTAAGCTCCTCTCTTTTTATATGTGCGGGTTGTGTGTGTATTGCATTGCTTTACGTAATATATGTTTTATGTGTTATTATGTTGTTTATGTGTTACTATGCTGTTTTAAGTTTCACTTTACTATTTTGTGTATTACTATACTCTTTTATGTGTTACTTTAATGTTTTGTGTACTACTATACTTTTTAATGTATTACTATACTGTTTTAAATATCACTATACTGTTTTATATGTTACTATACTATTTTATGTGTGTCTATACTTTTGAATGTGGTACTGTACAGTTTTATGTTACTGTGCTGTTCTGGCATGTTACTGTACTTGTCTTTTATGTTAGTGTACTTACTGTAAGTAAGTGTAGTGTACTTGGTTGTTAGTGTACTTACTGTAAGTCAGTGTAGTGTTCTTGGTTGTTAGTGTACTTACTGTAAGTCAGTGTAGTGTTCTTGGTTGTTAGTGTACTTACTGTAAGTCAGTGTAGTGTTCTTGGTTGTTAGTGTACTTACTGTAAGTCAGTGTAGTGTTCTTGGTTGTTAGTGTACTTACTGTAAGTCAGTGTAGTGTTCTTGGTTGTTAGTGTACTTACTGTAAGTCAGTGTAGTGTTCTTGGTTGTTAGTGTACTTACTGTAAGTCAGTGTAGTGTTCTTGGTTGTTAGTGTACTTACTGTAAGTCAGTGTAGTGTACTTGGTTGTTAGTGTACTTACTGTAAGTCAGTGTAGTGTTCTTGGTTGTTAGTGTACTTACTGTAAGTCAGTGTAGTGTTCTTGGTTGTTAGTGTACTTACTGTAAGTCAGTGTAGTGTTCTTGGTTGTTAGTGTACTTACTGTAAGTCAGTGTAGTGTTCTTGGTTGTTAGTGTACTTACTGTAAGTCAGTGTAGTGTACTTACTGTAAGTCAGTGTAGTGTACTTACTGTAAGTCAGTGTAGTGTACTTACTGTAAGTCAGTGTAGTGTTCTTGGTTGTTAGTGTACTTACTGTAAGTCAGTGTAGTGTACTTACTGTAAGTCAGTGTAGTGTTCTTGGTTGTAAATGGTCTGGTGATGCTGACAAACTGTGGTAAAGTTTAATTTTATACTGAACTGTACTTTAGTGTTCTTCAGTGTACTGTTCTTGCGTTTTGCTGTACCGATTTTGTGTATGCTTTTACTGTTCTTGTATGTGTACATTCTTACTGTGTACACCAAACACTTCAACTTAAAAAAAAATACCACGGGCGGTCAGAGTCATAAAACTCCAGAGCGACGCTCTAGCCACTGGGCCAGCTGGCTACAACAAGATTCGTCCAACTAGATATATTTATACACCATAGGAAGGTTACCATTGGCACCACCGTGACCACAAATGCAAGTTTTTACAGACGAATCTCTCTCCAGTGTCTCGCACACTGCCATCCATGTCTCCAAGCATCACTACATCACTTAACATTCCCAACACATTCACTTAACATTTCCAGAATCCCTTTTTCTTATCTGTACTTTTCTCAAATTTAAAATATATATCTTAATAATTCTATTCACAATACACACAAAAATCAGTAACTTTCAGTAACAAAACAGCAGTAGTCGATACAGTAATAATGAGAGGAACTAGCCAGGTTGCAGGAATGACTACTGAAATCTAGACTATCATGATGGTCGACTTTATTACCTGAGAGTTACTGATTTTTGGTGTGTATTGTGGATAGGTTTATTTGGATTAATATTTTAAATTTGAGAAACGTACAGATAAGAAAAAGGGATTCTGGAAGATGTTAAGTGAATTTGTGGGGAATATTGAGTGATGCAAGATAATTACTTGGAGAGACATGAATGCCAGTGTGGGAGACACTGGCGGGAGATTCGTTATTAAAAACTTGCATTTGTGGTCACAGTGGTGCCTATGCTAACCTTCCTTCTTCCTTGCATAAAGTTTTTTTTTAATTATTGTTAAATAATTTTGTTCATAAATATATTTTACAGTTGTGTCTAACACTGTGTATGGCTTTGATCTGTTTCACAAGCACAAGTTAGACTTGTGTAGAGATACCAGACTCTAATTATTTAAGTTATTCTTGTTTGTTTACAAGCGAAAAAAAATGCATTGAAATGTTACAGCCTTATTATGCAGACGTAACTTTTGTACAATGCTTCAGTAACTATGGCAGTTTTATAGGTTTCCTTCCAGCAGGACTGAAGTCACTATGGTTCAGTAACTATGGTAGTTTCAGAGGTATTCTTCCAACAGTGAAAGTCATTATACGTTATACGTTCAACAAATACTTTAGTATTAACAACTGGTTCCCAACTGTGTTAGTCACTGTGGTTACAATATCTTCAACACATTATAAAGCATAATTATGTAGCCTTTCAATAAATACATGTTACAGTATTTAAAAACCTTCATAATGAGATAAGTCTTTAATGACACAAAAATCACTGACCATTACAAACATAAAAGAAAAACTCTCCAAAAAAAATTACCAGTTTTGGAGATCTGATTTAGTAACAAAAACAATTTTATGAGAGCATCTTAGAGCCTGGCCGACACGTCTCCTGTTAGAGCATCTTAGAGCCTGGCCGACACGTCTTCTGTCAGAGCATCTTAGAGCCTGGCAGACACGTCTCCTGTCAGGGCATCTTAGAGCCTGGCAGACACGTCTCCTGTCAGAGCATCTTAGAGCCTGGCAGACACGTCTCCTGTTAGAGCATCTTAGAGAGTGGCCGACACGTCTCCTGTCAGAGCATCTTAGAGCCTGGCAGACACGTCTCCTGTCAGAGCATCTTAGAGCCTGGCCGACACGTCTCCTGTCAGAGCATCTTAGAGCCTGGCCGACACGTCTCCTGTCAGAGCATCTTAGAGCCTGGCCGACACGTCTCCTGTCAGAGCATCTTAGAGCCTGGCGACACGTCTCCTGTCAGAGCATCTTAGAGCCTGGCCGACACGTCTCCTGTCAGAGCATCTTAGAGCCTGGCCGACACGTCTCCTGTCAGAGCATCTTAGAGCCTGGCGACACGTCTCCTGTCAGAGCATCTTAGATCCTGGCCGACACGTCTCCTGTCAGAGCATCTTAGAGCCTGGCGACACGTCTCCTGTCAGGCATCTTAGAGCCTGGCCGACACGTCTCCTGTCAGAGCATCTTAGAGCCTGGCCGACACGTCTCCTGTCAGGGCATCTTAGAGCCTGGCGACACGTCTCCTGTCAGAGCATCTTAAGCCTGGCTGACACGTCTCCTGCAGAGCATCTTAGAGCCTGGCCGACACGTCTCCTGTCAGAGCATCTTAGAGCCTGGCCGACACGTCTCCTGTCAGAGCATCTTAGAGCCTGGCCGACACGTCTCCTGTCAGAGCATCTTAGAGCCTGGCCGACACGTCTCCTGTCAGAGCATCTTAGAGCCTGGCGACACGTCTCCTGTCAGAGCATCTTAGAGCCTGCCGACACGTCTCCTGTCAGAGCATCTTAGAGCCTGGCCGACACGTCTCCTGTCAGAGCATCTTAGAGCCTGGCCGACACGTCTCCTGTCAGAGCATCTTAGAGCCTGGCCGACACGTCTCCTGTCAGAGCATCTTAGAGCCTGGCCGACACGTCTCTGTCAGAGCATCTTAGAGCTGGCCGACACGTCTCCTGTCAGAGCATCTTAGAGCCTGGCCGACACGTCTCCTGTCAGAGCATCTTAGAGCCTGGCCGACACGTCTCCTGTCAGAGCATCTTAGAGCCTGGCCGACACGTCTCCTGTCAGAGCATCTTAGAGCCTGGCCGACACGTCTCCTGTCAGAGCATCTTAGAGCCTGGCCGACACGTCTCCTGTCAGAGCATCTTAGAGCCTGGCCGACACGTCTCCTGTCAGAGCATCTTAGAGCCTGGCCGACACGTCTCCTGTCAGAGCATCTTAGAGCCTGGCCGACACGTCTCCTGTCAGAGCATCTTAGAGCCTGGCCGACACGTCTCCTGTCAGAGCATCTTAGAGCCTGGCCGACACGTCTCCTGTCAGATCTAAGTACCTTGAGGATAGAGCCTGGCGACACGTCTCCTGTCAGAGCATCTTAGAGCCTGGCCGACACGTCTCCTGTCAGAGCATCTTAGAGCCTGGCCGACACGTCTCCTGTCAGAGCATCTTAGAGCCTGGCCGACACGTCTCCTTGTTAATGTATCAGATAAACTTCCATTAATGAATATCATCTGATGTATAAAGTAGTTTAGGTGGAAAATCTGTGACTTTTTATATTGATTTATAAAGCAACATTGAAAATCAAACCAACCTTAATGGTTAAGTTGAAAAAGATTCAATGAAAAAAATAAATGCAGAAATATTTCTTTGCAAATAGATCACTTGAGGAGTTGAGTCAACTCCAGTAGAAAGTTGTAAGTGCAATAACTACTGTCAACTTTAACACTAATTACGAAGCAACAAAAATATATAATACAATATAGATAATTACGAAATGTTAATTAACCCTTATTAAACTTATGAGAAATATAAATAATATAATAAGAAAAATAAATTAAGTTTACAATATTAGGGTAATAAAAGTATTAAAAATAATTATGAAACAAAATTAATACAAATATCAAGTATAATATTAGGTGGATATATTTTATATTTAATATATTATGAAATATATTCATGCATTTCAGATTAATATGAATATATTTATATCTATTTTCTCTGATATTATTGCTCAATTTAATTAAAAACAAAAATGAAACGGGAAATCAAAAGACAACTGTTTGTGTCTGCTTACAAAGTTGTGTTTGTTGTAAACAAACACCTGAAAGTTACATACAAAAAAATCACTTCAGTTCACTAGTTTAAGAGTTTGATAAAACAGAAAGA
>WNWK01021410.1:0-34144 GCA_009830355.1 Cherax destructor
CTCCCAAAGTAGTCTCCCTTGTTCCCTATCTAAGTTTGGAGGACGGTAAATTACGCCTAAAATCAATTTTTCGCACCCCTCTGAAAATTCTATCCAGACAGACTCTGTATGTGTTAATTCAGACTTTATACCCGTTTTTATGCAACAATTTAAATGATCACGGACATAGAGTGCCACCCCACCCCCCTTCCCGATACTTCGGTCTACTTGGAACAATTTAAACCCTGAATGTGACATTCGGCAAGCATGTCCAGATTTTTCATATTAAACCATGTCTCAGTTATTGCAAAAACATCAATATTACCAGTACTTGCAACTAATCTCAACTCGTCCATCTTATTCCTAGCACTACGACTTAAAGACCCTCCTTTCTCTTTACCCTTCCTGCTCATTTCTGTTTTTCCACTATACCTATTACTGTCCTTTTCACCTAGTGCCACTGACTTTCCAATATCCACCTTATTCTGTCTATTACTAGTTCCTCTAGAATTTATAACATTACTACATTGGGCCTTCACTGTTTCCCCCCCCCCATAACCCATACCACTAACTTTTTCTAGTTTAAAGCCCTAACAGCTACCTCCACTGCAGTTGCCAGAGCCCACACCCCAGACCTGGATAAGTGAACCCCATCCCTGGCATACATGTCATTTCTGCCATAGAAGAGGTCCCAGTTGTCAATTAATGTTACTGCATTTTCCTTACAGTATTTGTCCAGCCGGCAATTGACACCAATTGCCCTGGACAACCATTCACATCCAACTCCCCTCCTTGGCAAAACACCACATATGACAGGGTTCCCACCCTTCTTCCTAATTCTGTCTATTGCTGACCTATAGCTGCTCCTCACTCCTACGTCTGCCAACATCGTTGCCTCCAGCACTGAGACAGATAATAGGATTGCTCCCATTTCCTCTCATGATGTCGTCCAGACAGTTAACAATATCCTGCATCCCAGCCGCTGGATAACACACCCTCTGCCTCCTATTCCTATCCTTTAGACAAAATTCCCTATCCATAAACCTAATCTGACTATCCCCAACTAAAACAATGTTCTTACCTCGACTGGTGGTGTGCATGACGTTCTCGACGGTCTTTGTAGAGATGGTCATCGCTGGGATGTCTTCACATTCGTCTGATAACAAGGAAAAAGAGTTGCTGGTTTTCACAGCAGTCTTCTGGACCTTCTTCAACTTCAGCTTCGTCCCTTCAGAACCGACTAACATCCATTCGTTGGTCTGATAATCGGCGACATTGTTCCGGGGATAATCCTTGCATAAACCCTTCAATCGTTGAATTTCTCTTCTAGCTTCCGTTAATTCCGCCTTAAATTATAGATACAGCTGCTCGTAGTCGAGGGAAGCCATCATCCCATCTCAGGTAGCTAAGAACGGAAGCACAGTAGAAAAGTCTCCACAGAGAGTACACTAGACACGTCCTCACGATTGAAAATATTATACTATATATCTGTACTATATATCTATATATCTGTACTCCCTGGAATGCAGGCGAGATATACTCATTAATGTACACTTAAAAAATCCGGGAGAGATTAGTACGGAACTTGCACACGAAAATCACTCCCTACGAAAGCAGTAGACTCGGTAGGCGGTGCAAAATCCCCCTCAATGAAAACCAGGGGAGCCACGAGTACGCTAAGAGACATCAACACAAAGTGTCAGGGGCCCAAAACTGTTCAACTGCCTCCCAGCATACATAAAAGGGATTACCAATAGACCCCTGGCTGTCTTCAATGAGGAGTTGGACAGGCACCTAAAGTCAGTACCTGACCAGCCGGGCTGCAGTTCGTGCGTCGGTTTACGTGCGGGTAGCAGTAACAGCCTGGTTGATCAGGCCCGGGTCCACCAAGAGGCATGGTCACGGACCGAGTCGCAGGGGCGTTGACCCCCTAAACCCCCTCCAGTTAAACTCCAGGCAGATATTATAGCATAAAGATACACACGTGTAACATATTTAAGGCAGAAAATAATTAACATAAGATCTTTTACATGCAACAAAAAAAAAGAATATCACATTTCAACTAACCTCGAGTTCTGGTCAAAAATATCTCCAGAATACCATCGTCTAACATGGTTCAAGGTACCCAGGTACCTCTTGAAAGATGCTGAAGGGGTCGCGGAGAGTCCTGTGTACATGAGCACCTTCAGGATGCCATCGACTGTCAGCAGGCACAACAGACTAATGAGGTTACTCACAAATACTTTCAAGAAGTACCGATGGAACACTTCTTGTCCTCTGGGGAATAAAAAATAAAGTTATGTGAGCCCTTCCAATGAGTAAGTTTTCCAGTAACAAAGGATGCAAAATGTACATTATTAATTTGTTTATTACGAGGTTTTTTATCATTTATAGTATACGTATAGGGATGTGCCAAAATATCGGTGTCAGTGAGTAATGGATAATTTTGATGGTATCGACCTAAAATTTAATATCAGTATAGGCAAAAATTTTGGTATCGTTCTTGGATGACTGAACACCAGGAGGACCACAGGATCTCTCCTAAAAGACCTGAGAATTATTAAAGAGCAAGGAGAGAATATAGACTCTGCCTAAGCCTCTCGAAATATGAACTGGCGTTCATCAACAAGCATACCATGGAAGACTCTCAGTTTCTGCTCCCACAGACACAACTCTCCTTGGTGCCCCACTTGGGTCTACTGCTCTTGCGGAGATTTGGGATAAAAAAAAATCTCTGACTTCAAAGGGATGAAAAACAAGATTAATGACACTGATGCTCATGATACCTTCTGTCTCCTCACCAGATGTCTATCCCTTCCTAAGTTAACTTATTTTTCGATGCTCTAAATTCTGGCACAGTACGACTCCCTCTTAAACTCCATGCTAGGAAAGTCCTAAACATTTTCCTGAACGAATCACAGTCAAATTAGGTGGAGTGGCCATACACACAGCCTCTCAGAATATCCTGCCAGCTTATTTTCGTCCTACTGATCCAGCGAGATGAAGGAAACTCTACCAGAACATATGGGCAGGAGATGGGGACCCCAGTTACACCAGAGGCACTACCATGTGGGACACCCAGCTAGCACACACCACGAGATCTCCTGAAACTTTAACTCAAACAATCCAGCTGGGACAGCCCATTCATTGGAAAGAATACTGCAGCTATACCAGAAGGTTCAAGCTTTCTTATGAAAGAGCTCGCCTTTTACCAGAGAGTGCGAATCACTCACGAGATTTTTTTTTTTTCTAGCAGTTGACATCTTTGCAACTGGTTCTTGGCAAGCATACCATTCATATTCCAGTGGCTCTCCGTCTTGTTGCCCCAATTCACATTGAGCACAAATGTATTTGCATCAAAACAATGGCCAACCGTTGTGGTCTGCTTGATCTGAATCGTTTAAGTTTTAAAAGTTTGCATGTTAGACGCAACGAAGTCAACGAGATTATCAAGAGAAGCTTTGCTACAACTCTGTGCCCAGCCGAGAACCTCAGTCTTTACTACCCAGCACCTCGGATGTGTCTACCGTCACTTGTGCACCTACCATGGCCGACATTTTCATACTTTATAGTGGCGCTCATAAGAGAGGTGCTCCTGATCATAAAGGAAGATCACAAGCTAAATAAGTACAGGAATTTGGCATATTATTTCTCCTTCCTTCGTATAGGATCAGGAACCCTTGGTTCCAGGCTCATCTAAATGAGCCGAGACCAGAGGGCGGCCATCTATTTCTTCCAGAGCCTCAGTGTGGTGTCTGTTGTATTTTAGGTGTCTAGCCGGCGGTCAAGGAGCTTACAAATATGTAAGCACAAGTTCCATGTATAAGAGTATAAATAAGAGCAGTTATTTGTGGGACATTTGTACCATACTCACCCCAAGATCCTTTTCCTTTAGTGAGGTTTGCAGGCTTTGGCCACCTAGGCTATACTCTGTCTGTGGTCTTCTTTGCCCTTCCCCGATCTTCATTACTTTGCATTTGGAAGGGTTAAATCCGAGGAGCCAGTTGTTGGACCAGTCTTCTGAGACTCTTACGTCATGCCATTCACATATACAAAAAACAGCACCGGTCCTAGGAGTGACCTCTGTGAAACCCAGCTCGTCACACTCGCCCACTCTGACACTTCGTCACGTACCATGACTCGTTGTTGCCTCTGTCAGGTATTCTCTGATCCATTGTAGTGCCCTTCCTGTTATTTGTGCCTTATACTCTAGCTTTTGCACTAATCTTTTGTGAGGACCTGTTGAAGGGCTTCTTGCAGTCCAAGAAAAAGCAATCTGTTATCATACTGGTGAGTTTCGTTTCTGTGAGTGCTATTATGTCTAGGGATGTCTCCTTGATTCTTTCATGACACTCCTCACATTTATTTGTTATTCCGTCTGCATTTGTATACCAAACCTTCAACTTCTTTTCTAAAACTGTGGTCTGGGAAAAACGTTGGGGGTTGGGGAAGCGGGAGACCTGACGAGGAACTATGTGGAGTTCGTAATGAGGTGGGTGGGGGCATTGGGTACATCATGTGGGTTTTGGGTTAGAATGTTTGGTTGCACTGGGGTTGTCTTGGTTGGGAGGCTTCTGTAGGTGGTTGTGAGAGAGGTTGTATTTGATCTTCCTCCTGAGTCTCGGTTCTCCTGTCCATCTCCATCTTTGTCTCTTTCCTCCTCTCGTCTTCGTACCCTCTCTTTCAGTTTCTGCCTTTCTTCTAGTGTTCTTTCACGGTCGTGTGTGTGTATGTGTACTCACCTAGTTGTGGTTGCCCCGCCTCTTCACTAGTCGCTACTAGGTCACTCTTTCTGCTCCATGAGCTTTATCATACCTCTTCTTAAAGCTATGTATGTATCCTGCCTCCACTATCACTTCCCAGACTATTCCACTTCCTGACTACTCTATGACTGAAGAAATACTTCCTAACATCCCTATCATTCATCTGAGTCTTCAACTTCCAACTGTGACTCCTTGTTGCTGTATCCCCATCCTGTCTGTTCACCTTGTCGATTCCTCTCAGTATTTTATATGTCATTATCATATCATCCCTATCTCTAAAATCCTCCAGTGTCGTCAGGTTGATTTCCCTTAACCTCTCTTTGTAGGACATACCCCTTAGCTCCTTGACTAGTCTTGTTGCAAACCTTTGCACTTTCTATAGTTTCCTTACGTGCTTGGCTAGGTGTGGGTTCCAAATTGGAGCTGCATACTTCAATATAGGCCTAACAAACACGGTGTACAGGTTTCTGAACGATTCCTTACTGAGATGACGGAATGCTGTTCTTAGGTTTGCTAGGCGCCCGTATGCTGCAGTTATTTGGTTGACGTGCGCCTCAGGAGATGTGCCCAGTATTATACTCACCCCAAGATCCTTTTCCTTGAGTGAAGTTTGTAGTCTCTGGCCCCCTAGACTGAACTCCATCTGCGGTCTTCTTTGCCCTTCCCCAGTCTTCATGACTTTGCACTTGGTGGGGTTGAACTCCAGGAGCCAATTTCTCGACCAGACCTGCAGCCTGTCCAGATCCTTTTGTAGTTCTGCCTTGTCCTCGTCCGACGGAATTCTTCTCATTAACTTCACAAGTGTTTGTGTGTAAATGTACTCACCTATTTGTGGTTGCAGGGGTCGAGTCATAGCTCCTGGCCCCGCCTCATCACTTATCGGTACTAGGTTACCCCTCTCCCTGCTCCATCAGCTTTATCAAACCTCGTCTTAAAACTATGTATGGTTTTTGCCTCCACTACGCCACTTTCCAGACTATTCCACCTCACGACAACTCTGATTGAAGAAATACTTCCTAACATCCCTTTAACTCATCCGAGTCTTCAACTTCCAATTGTGACCCCTTGTTTCTGTATCCCATTTCTGGAACATCCTGTCTTTGTCCACCTTGTCAATTCCTCGTAGTATTTTATACGTCATTATCATGTCTCCCCTAAGCCTCCTGTCCTCCAGTGTCGTCAGACCAATGTCCCTTAACCTTTCTTCGTAGGTCATTTCCCTTAGTTCTGGGACTAGTCTTGTTGCAAACCTATAACCTTTCTCTAATTTCTTGACGTCCTTGACCAGGTGTGAGTTCCTAACTGGTGCTGCATACTCCAGTATGGGCCTGACGTACACGGTGTACAGAGTCATGAATGATTCCTTGCTGAAGTATCGGAACGCTATTCTTAAGTTTTCCAGGCGCCCATATGCTGCAGCAGTTATCTGGTTGATGTGCGCCTCAGGAGATGTGCTCGGTATTATATTCTTTCCCAAGATCCTTTTCCTTGAGTGATGTTTGCAGTCTTTGGCCACCTAGCTGCCTATACTCTGTTTGTGGTCTTCTTTGTCCTTCCCCAATCTTCATGACTTTGCATTTGGCGGGGTTAAATTCGAAGAGCCAGTTGCTGGACCAGGCTTCTAGCCTGTCCAGGTCTCTTTGCAGTCCTGCCTGATCCTCATCCGATTTAATTCTCCTCATTAATTTCACATCATCTGCAAACAGACACACTTCTGAGTCTATCCAATCCGACATATCATCCACATATACCAAAAACAGCACTGGTCCTATGACTGGCCCCTGTGGAACCCCGCTCGTCACAGGCGCCCACTGTGACACCTAGTCACGTATTATGGCTCTGTGTTGCCTTCCTGTCAAGAAATTAGAGAAAGTGCAAAATTTTGCAACAACGCTGGTTCCAGAGCTAAGGGGAATGTACTACGAAGAAAGATTAAGGGAAATCGGCCTGACGACACTGGAGAACAAGAGGGTTAGGGGAGACATGATAACGACATACAAAATTCTACTGCAAGGAATTGACAAGGTGGACAGAGACAGGATGTTCCAGGGATGGGACACAAAGGGTCACAATTAGAAGTTGAAGACTCATCTGAGTCAAAGAGATGTTTCAAAGTATTTTTTAGTCAGAGTTGTCAGGAAGTGGAATAGTCTGGTAAGTGACGTAGTGGAGGCAGGAACCATACAGTTTTAAGACGAGGTATGGTAAATAGGTGAGTAGTACACACGCGTGAGTGAGTGAGCGCACGCGTGAGTGAGTGAGTGAGTGAGTGAGTGAGTGAGTGAGTGAGTGAGTGAGTGAGTGAGTGAGTGAGTGAGTGAGTGAGTGAGTGAGTGAGTGAGTGAGTGAGCGCGCACACACACACACACACACACACACACACACACACACACACACACACACACACACACACACACACGACATGAATGAGATTGTAAATTTTCAGAGAATAGGGGAATACTTGAAGGGGAGAAAACTACCGTTCAAGCTGAAGGAATTGTCAGCATACAAGAGGGTGTTCCTAAACAGAGACTGAACAAAAAGAGAATGACAGCAGCTGAGGGAGAGGACACAAAAGCGAAAGGAGCTAGGAAGAGAGACAAGGACAGAATCAGTAGAGGAGAACCAGAGCAGGGCAGAGCAACAAGAGCAAACACAAACAGAAGTATCCCCAGAACCCCACAACCAAACACACTATCCCAACACAGACCACAATCTACACCTACAGCACCCACCCCACACTATGCTGTAGAATCTCGCAGCACACTGCCAGGTCCCCCACCCTCACAGACCCCCCAAAATACAGTGTTGGAGAGGAAATGAAGGTATGGTACATCAATGCTGAAGGAATTACGAATAAGTGGGAGGAGTGGCACGAAAGAGTCAAAGAGGCATCACCGGACATCATAGACCTCACAGAAACCAAGCTCACAGGGTTGATAACAGATGCCATCTTTCCAACGGGATATCAGATCCTGAGGAAAGACAGAGGGAACAGAGGGGGTGGAAGAGTGGCACTTCTGATAAAAAACCGATGGGATTTTGATGAGCTGGAGAGAGGAGACAGAGGAGAAGCAAGATATTACATAATAGGAACGCTTCAGTCTGGAGGTCCCAAGGTGGTAATTGCAATGATGTATAACCCATCACAGAACAGCAGAAGGCCAAGACAAGAGTATGATGAGAGTAATAGAGCGATGGTTGACACACTGCCCGACGTGGTCAGAAGGGCTCATGCGAGCAGGGTAAGGCTACTGATCACGGGTGACTTCAACCACAAGGAAATCGATTGGGAGAACTTGGAGCCACAAGGGGGCTAAGAAACGTGGAGAGCTAAGATGGAGGTGGTACTAGAAAACCTCATGTACCAACACGTAAGGGACACTACCAGAGAGAGAGAGAGAGGAGAGGATGAACCTAGTATTCCCCTTGAGCAGTGCAGATATTGAGGACTTCACATATGAAAGACCCCTTGGGGCCAGTGATCATGTGGTACTGAGCTTCGAATACATAGTAGAGTTACAAGTGGAGGGAAAAGCAGGAAGGGTCAGACAAAGGAAGCCAAACTACAAGAAAGGGGACTATTCAGGCATGAAGAACTTCCTGCACGGGGTTCAGTGGGAAAGAGAACTGGCAGGGAAGTCAGTAAACGAGATGATGGAATATATGACAACAATATGCAAGGAAGGTGAGGAGAGGTTTGTACCCAAGGGTAACAGGAATAACAAAAAAGCCAGGATGAGCCCATGGTTCAACCAAAGGTGCAGGGAGGCCAAAACCAAGTGTGCTAGGGAATGGAAGAAGTATAGAAGGCAAAGGACCCAGGAGAATAAGGAGAGCAGTCGTAGAGCCAGAAATGAATATGCACAGGTAAGAAGGGAAGCCCAAAGATAATACGAGAATGACATAGCAGCGAAAGCCAAATCTGACCCAAAGCTGTTGTACAGCCACATCAGGAGGAAAACAACAGTCAAGGAATATGTAATCAGGCTGAGGAAGGGGGTGGAGGTCACAAAAAATTACCACAAAGTATGTGAGGAGCTCAACATGAGATTCAAAGAAGTGTTCACAGAGGAGACGGAAGGACCTCCAGAAAGGTGGAGAGGTGGGGTACACCACCAAGTGTTGGACACAATACATACCACCGAGGCAGAAGTGAAGAGGCTACTAAGCGAGCTAGATACCTCAAAGGCGATGGGGCCGGAAAACATCTCTCTGTGGGTCCTGAGAGAGGGAGCAGAGGAGCTTTGTGTGCCACTAACAACTATCTTCAACACATCTATCGAAACACAGCGACTATCTGAAGCATGGACGACAGCAAATGTAGTTTCAATTTTTAAAAAAAGAGACAGACACGAAGCATCAAACTACAGACCAATGTCACTGACATGTATAGTATGCAAGGTCATGGAGAAGATTATCAGAAGAGTGGTGGAGCACCTAGTAAGGAATGAGCTTATCAAAGACATTCAGCATGGTTTCAGGGACGGGAAATAATGCGTCACAAACCTACTGGAGTTCTATGACAGGGTGACAGCAGTAAGACACGAGAGAGGGGTGGGTAGATTGCATTTTCTTGGACTGTAAGAAGGTGTTTGACACAGTTCCACACAAGAGATTTGTGCAAAAGCTGGAGAACCAGGCAGGGATAACAGGGAAGGCACTACAGTGGATCATAGAATACCTTTCAGGAAGACAACAGCCAGTCATGGTACGTGGCGAGGTGCCAGAGTGGGCGCCTGTAACGAGCGGGATGCCACAGGGGTCAGTCCTAGGACCGGTGCTGTTTCTGGTATTTGTGAACGACATGAAGGAAGGAATAGACTCCGAAGTGTCCCTGTTTGCAGATGATGTGAAGTTGATGAGAAGAATTCAATCGCACGAGGACCAGAAAGAACTACAGAGGGATCTGGACAGGCTGCAGGCCTGGTCCAGCAACTGGCTCCTGGAGTTCAACCCCAAGTGCAATGTCATGAAGATCGGGGAAGGAAAAAGAAGACCACAGACGGAGTACAGTCTAGGGGGCCAGAGCCTACAAGCCTCACTCAAGGAAAAGGATCTTGGGGTGGGTATAAAACCAGGCACATCTCCTGAGGCGCACATCAACCAAATAACTGCTGCAGCATACGACGCCTAGCAAATTTAAGAACAGCATTCCGACATCTTAATAAGGAGTCATTCAGGACCCTGTACACTGTGTACGTTAGGCCTAAATTGGAGTATGCAGCACTAGTTTGGATCCTTCAACTAGCCAAGCATGTAAGGAAACTAGAGAAAGTGCAAAGGTTTGCAACAAGACTAATCCCGGAGCTAAGGGGCATGTTCTACGAGATGTTAAGGGAAATCGACCTGATGACACTGGAGGACAGGAGGGACAGGGGGACATGATAACGATATATAAAATACTGAGAGGAATCGACAAGGTGGACAGAGACAATGTTCCAGAGATGGGACACAGCAACAAGGGGTCACAGTTGGAAGTTGAAGGTCTCAGATGAACCACAGGGATGTTAGGAAGTATTTCTTCAGTCACAGAGTTGTCAGGAAGTGAAATAGTCTGGGAAGTTATGTAGTGGAGGCAGGATCCATACATAGCTTTAAGAAGAGGTATGATAAAGCTCATGGAGCAGAGAGAGGACCTAGTAGAGATCAGTAAAGAGGCGGGGCCAGGAGCCGAGTCTCGAGATCTACAATCACAAATGAGTACACACACACATGCGCAAAGAGACCTGGACAGGCTGGACACGTGGTCTAGCAACTGGCTACTCGAATTTAACCCCGCTAAATGAAAAGTCATGAAGATCGGGGAAGGGCAAAGAAGACCGCAGACAGAGTATAGTCTAGGTGGCCAGAGACTGCAAAACTCACCAAAGGAAAAGGATCTTGGTGTGATTATAATACCGAGCATATCTCCTGAGAGAGACAGCCAGATAACTATTGCAGCATATGGGCGCTAGGCAAACCTGAAACTAGCATACTGGAGTATGCAGCACCAGTTTGAACCCACACCTGTTCAAGCATGTCAAGAAATTAGAGAAAGTGCAATAGTTTGCAACAAGACTAGTTCCAGAGCAAAGGGAAATGTCCTACGAAGAAAGGTTAAGGGAAATCGGCCTGACGACACTGGAGGATAGTAGGGTTAGATAACGACATACAAAATACTGCTAGGAATTGACAAGGTGAATAGAGACAGGATGTTCCAGAGATGAGACACAAACAATTGGAAGTTGAAGACTCAGATGAGTCAAAGGGATGTTAGGAAGTATTTCTTCAGTCACAGAGTTGTCAGGAAGTGGAATAGTTTGGTAAGAGGTAGTGGAGGCAGGAACCATACACAATTTTAAGACGGGGTTTGATAAAGCTCGTGGAGCAGGGAGAGGACCTAGTAACAATCAGTGAAAAGGAGGGGCTAGGAGCCATGCATCGACCCCTGCAACCATAAATAGATGAGTACACACTAGACAAGTGCCTTTGACAACCAGTAACTAACACAACAAGCCAAGTAATGAGTAAAAAAATGATTTAATATTTACCTTTCCTTTGTTATTTAACATCCGTTATGAAACAAACATTAACTAATATACTGAACATAGTCATAAGAATTTCAAAATTAAAAAAATACTAAGAAAAGTATTGGTACTGGCCAAGATTTTGGTATCGTGCCTTGAAAGATGACTCACCTTCCCAGCCACCTCGTCCATCCACCGTGTACTGTATGGTTCACCTCGTGTGCTGTATGGTTCACCTCGTGTTCTGTATGGTTCACCTCGTGTGCTGTATGGTTCACCTCGTGTGCTGTATGGTTCCCCTCGTGTGCTGTATGGTTCCCCTCGTGTGCTGTATGGTTCCCCTCGTGTGCTGTATGGTTCCCCTCGTGTGCTGTATGGTTCCCTCGTGTGCTGTATGGTTCCCCTCGTGTGCTGTATGGTTCCCCTCGTGTGCTGTATGGTTCCCCTCGTGTGCTGTATGGTTCCCCTCGTGTGCTGTATGGTTCCCCTCGTGTGCTGTATGGTTCCCCTCGTGTGCTGTATGGTTCCCCTCGTGTGCTGTATGGTTCCCCTCGTGTACTGTATGGTTCCCCTCGTGTACTGTATGGTTCCCCTCGTGTACTGTATGGTTCCCCTCGTGTACTGTATGGTTCCCCTCGTGTACTGTATGGTTCCCCTCGTGTACTGAATGGTTCCCCTCGTGTACTGTATGGTTCCCTCGTGTACTGTATGGTTCCCTCGTGTACTGTATGGTTCCCTCGTGTACTGTATGGTTCCCTCGTGTACTGTATGGTTCCCCTCGTGTACTGTATGGTTCACCTCGTGTACTGTATGGTTCACCTCGTGTACTGTATGGTTCACCTCGTGTACTGTATGGTTCACCTCGTGTACTGTATGGTTCACCTCGTGTACTGTATGGTTCACCTCGTGTACTGTATGGTTCACCTCGTGTACTGTATGGTTCACCTCGTGTACTGTATGGTTCACCTCGTGTACTGTATGGTTCACCTCGTGTACTGTATGGTTCACCTCGTGTACTGTATGGTTCACCTCGTGTACTGTATGGTTCACCTCGTGTACTGTATGGTTCACCTCGTGTACTGTATGGTTCACCTCGTGTACTGTATGGTTCACCTCGTGTACTGTATGGTTCACCTCGTGTACTGTATGGTTCACCTCGTGTACTGTATGGTTCACCTCTTATTTCTCTGACGGTTCTCTCGCCAAGTCGACTCTTAAATATCTGAATACATTAACTTTTATTTTTATTATAAAATAAATGGGAAGCAATGAGATTAATTTAAAGGAAGCGAAGGATATGTTGACTCCTACGGTTGAAGAGTCCCTAATTAGCCTCCTGGAACCTCCATTGAGATGTAACTTAAGAATACAACACTTACCTCTTTACTTTGGTCATGTCGACCCAAGTGGGTGGAGTGAGAGGATTACCAGAGTCAGCTGGCTGGCTGGCAGCTTCTCTCAGCATCTCACTAATATACTTCTCCTCCTTATGGTCCTCCCCATCAACCTGGGCAATTATATTTATTACTCATACCTTTCAGGAGTTCCCAAACAAAACAACCAACAACTTGTAATAAGTAAGCGTCTTCAACTTTGGATGTGTAACTTACTCTTACTCTATATATATATATATATATATATATATATATATATATATATATATATATATATATATATATATATATATGCAAAAAGATCACAGTAAACAGGTGATATCAAAATATGCAAGAAAACCACTATGAAAAATAGTGGTTTTCTTGCATATATATATATATATATATATATATATATATATATATATATATATATATATATATATATTATATGCAAGACAACCACTATGAAAAATAGAGGAATTCCAAGCGCTTTCGTGACTACTCACATTATCAAGGAACTATAATAGGAAACATGACAAGAAGGCTTATATAAGGGGCAAGACTACACCTCACAGTCACATCACACTAACAAAGACTACACCTCACAGTAGCGTAACATCGCACGACTCTGTGAAGAGGAACATAAGAAAGGACCTGAAACTCTTCCCAAGAATTAAGATTAGTCCAATTTATCATTAAATTCTTCCCAAATTTTATTAATTATAAATGAATCCAATTTATATAAACCAAAGGAAATATTCATATTATTTTCAAAACTGCTTTTTATGAAACATGATTCTATTATATTCCTTTCAACCATGGACTTGCTTGATACAACCTTCTCAGCATTTTGAAAATCAATTGGATGGTTAAAATCTCTCACATGAATAAATAGAGCATTAGAATCTTGTCCAGTTCTAATGCTATATTTATGTTGTTTTAATCTTAGTTCAAGACTTTTACCAGTTTGACCATAATAAACTTTATCGCATATTTTACAGGGAATCTTATAGACACATCCGTCAGCATTTTGGGGGGAATTTTTTATCAAAAGTCTCTTTACTGTATCAAGATTTTTAAATACAACTTTGATATTAAAATTCTTAAGAAAGGAAGGTATATCAACCAAGTTTTCATGGTAAGGAGAACCAACATATTTTGGTTGAATAAGGTTGGTTGTCCCTTTTGGATTGTAAAAAGTATTCCTAGCTATTTTAAAAGATTTATCAATTATGTTTCTTGGGTATTTTAAATCATTAGCTATTTCATAAATTTTAGAGATTTCTTCATCTATGAACTCTGGACTACAAATACGTAAAGCTCTCAAAAACATTGAAGAAAAAACCGACACTTTAACTCTATCTTGATGTAAAGAGTAATAGTGTACATAGGAACAATTATTTGTAGGTTTTCTGTAAATTTTTAATTTAAAATCAATGTTACCCTTAATAATATACACATCTAGGAAGGGCAATGAGTTATTTACTTCGAATTCAACAGTAAAATTTATAGAATGAGCTAAGCTATTTAATTTAACAAGGAAATGGTTTATGTCTACATTCAGTGCACCACTCACCTTTTTCCCCTCGTCAATACTATGATTCACCTCATCTTTCATAGATCCATCTGCTGACATATCCACTCCCAAAATATGTGAATACATTCACCTCCTCCATACTCTCTCCCTCCAATCCGATATCCAATCTTTCATTACCTAATTTTATCTTCATCACCTTACTCTTTCCTATAATCACTTTTAATTTTCTTCTTTTACATACCCTACCAAACTCATCCACCAACCTCTGCAACTTCTCTTCAGAATCTCCCAAAAGCACAGTGTCATCAGCAAAGAGCAACTGTGACAACTCTCACTTTGTGTTAGATTCTTTATCTTTTAACCCCACACCTCTTGCCAACACCCGAGCATTCACTTCTCTTACAACTCCATCTATAAATATATTGAACATCCATGATGACATCACACATCCCTGTGTGTGTGTGTGTATGTATGTATGTGCATGTATATGTGAATGTATGTATATGTAAGTATATGTGAATATATATATATATATATGAATATATATATATATATATATATATATATGTGTGTGTGAATATATATATATATTGTGAATATATATATATATGTGAATATATATATATATATATATATATAATATATATATATATATATATATATATTATATATATATATATGTGTGAATATATATATATATATTATATATATATATATGTGAATATATATATATATATTATATATATATGTGAATATATATATATATATTATATATATATATGTGAATATATATATATATATTATATATATATATGTGAATATATATATATATATTATATATATATATGTGAATATATATATATATATATATATATATATATATATTATATATATATATATATGTGAATATATATATATATATATATATATATATATATATATATATATTATATATATATATGTGAATATATATATTTTTATTTTTTATTAACACATCGGCCGATTCCCACCAAGGCAGGGTGGCCCGAAAAGAAAAACTTTCATCATCATTCACTCCATCACTGTCTTGCCAGAAGGGTGCTTTACACTACAGTTATAAAACTGCAACATTAACACCCTCCTTCAGAGTGCCGGCACTGTACTTCCCATCTCCAGAACTCAAGTCCGGCCTGCCGGTTTCCTGAATCCCTTCATAAATGTTACTTTGCTCACACTCCAACAGCACGTCAAGTATTAAAACCATATGCCTCCATTCACTCCTATCAAATACGCTCACACATGCTTGCTGGAAGTCCAAGCCCCTCGCACACAAAACTTCCTTTACCCCTCCCTCCAACCTTTCCTAGGCCGACCCCTACCCCGCCTTCCCTCCACTACAGATTTATACACTCTAAGTCACTCTGTCTCGTTCCATTCTCTCTACATGTCCAAACCACCTCAACAACCCCTCCTCAGCTCTCTGAACAATCGTTTTGGTAATCCGCACCTCCTCCTAATTTCCAAACTCCGAATTCTCTGCATTATATTCACACCACACATTGACCTCAGACATGACATCTCCACTGCCTCCAGCCTTCTCCTCGTTGCAACATTCATCACCCATGCTTCACACCCATATAAGAGCGTTGGTATAACTATACTCTCATACATTCCCCTCTTTACTTCCATGGACAAGGTTCTTTGTCTCCACAGACTCCGAAGTGCTCCACTCGCCCTTTTCCCCTCATCAATTCTATGATTCACCTCATCCTTCATAGACCCATCCGCCGACATGTCCACTCCCAAATATCTGAATACATTCACCTCCTCCATACTCTCTCCCTCCAATCTGATATCCAATCTTTCGTCACCTATTCTTTTTGTTATCCTCATCACCTTACTCTTTCCTATATTCACTTTCAATTTTCTTCTTTTACACACCCTACCAAATTCATCCACCAACCTCTGCAGCTTCTCTTCAGAATCTCCCAAAAGCACAGTGTCATCAGCAAAAAGCAACTGTGACAACTCCCACTTTGTATTTGCTTCTTTATCTTTTAGCCCAACACCTCTTACCAAGACCCTCGCATTCACTTCTCTTACAACCCCATCTATAAATATATTGAACAACCACGGTGACATCACACATCCTTGTCTAAGGCCCACTTTTACTGGGAAATAGTCCCCTTCCCTCCTACACACTCTAACCTGAGCCTCACTATCCTCATAAAAACTGCTTTCAGTAACCTTCCTCCTATTCCATACACCTGCAACATCTGCCACATTGCCCCCCTATCTACCCTATCATACGCCTTTTCCAAATCCATAAATGCCACAAAAACATCTTTACCCTTATCCAAATACTGTTCACCTATATGTTTCACTGTAAACACTTGGTCTACACCCCTACCTTTCCTAAAGCCCCTTGTTCATCTGCTATCCTGCTTTCTGTTTTACTCTTAATTCTTTCAATAATAACTCTACCATACACTTTACCAGGTACACTCAACAGACTTATTCCCCTATAATTTTTGCACTCTCTTTTGTCCCCTTTGCCTTTATACAAAGGAACAATACACGCTCTCTGCCAATCCCTAGGTACCTTACCCTCTTCCATACATTTATTAAATAATAGCACCAACCACTCCAAAATTATATCCCCACCTGCTTTTAACATTTCTATCTTTATCCCATCAATCCCAGCTGCCTTACCCCCTTTCATTCTACCCACTGCCTCACGAACTTCCCCTACACCCACAACTGGCTCTTCCACACTCCTACACATATATAAGTATATGTGAATATATAAGTATATGTGAATATATATATATGTAAGTATATGTGAATATATATGTAAGTACGTATATGTGAATATATATGTAAGTACGTATATGTGAATATATATGTAAGTACGTATATGTGAATATATATGTAAGTACGTATATGTGAATATATATGTAAGTACGTATACGTGAATATATATGTAAGTACGTATACGTGAATATATATGTAAGTACGTATACGTGAATATATATGTAAGTACGTATACGTGATTATATATGTAAGTACGTATACGTGAATATATATGTAAGTACGTATACGTGAATATACATGTAAGTACGTATACGTGAATATATATGTAAGTACGTATACGTGAATATATATGTAAGTACGTATACGTGAATATATATGTAAGTACGTATACGTGAATATATATGTAAGTACGTATACGTGAATATATATGTAAGTACGTATATGTGAATATATATGTACGTATATGTGAATATATATGTAAGTACGTATATGTGAATATATATGTACGTATATGTAAATATATATGTAAGTACGTATATGTGAATATATATGCAAGTACGTATATGTGAATATATATGCAAGTACGTATATGTGAATATATATGTAAGTACGTATATGTGAATATATATGTAAGTACGTATATGTGAATATATATGTAAGTACGTATATGTGAATATATATGTAAGTACGTATATGTGAATATATATGTAAGTACGTATATGTGAATATATATGTAAGTACGTATATGTGAATATATATGTAAGTACGTATATGTGAATATATATGTACGTATATGTGAATATATATGTTAGTACGTATATGTGAATATATATGTTAGTACGTATATGTGAATATATATGCAAGTACGTATATGTGAATATATATGTAAGTATATGTGAATATATATGTAAGTATATGTGAATATATATGTAAGTATATGTGAATATATATGTAAGTATATGTGAATATATATGTAAGTATATGTGAATATATATGTAAGTATATGTGAATATATATGTAAGTACGTATATGTGAATATATATGTAAGTACGTATATGTGAATATATATGTAAGTACGTATATGTGAATATATATGTAAGTACGTATATGTGAATATATATGTAAGTACGTATATGTGAATATATATGTAAGTACGTATACGTGAATATATATGTAAGTACGTATACGTGAATATATATGTAAGTACGTATACGTGAATATATATGTAAGTACGTATACGTGAATATATATGTAAGTACGTATACGTGATTATATATGTAAGTACGTATACGTGAATATATATGTAAGTACGTATACGTGAATATACATGTAAGTACGTATACGTGAATATATATGTAAGTACGTATACGTGAATATATATGTAAGTACGTATACGTGAATATATATGTAAGTACGTATACGTGAATATATATGTAAGTACGTATATGTGAATATATATGTACGTATATGTGAATATATATGTAAGTACGTATATGTGAATATATATGTACGTATATGTAAATATATATGTAAGTACGTATATGTGAATATATATGCAAGTACGTATATGTGAATATATATGCAAGTACGTATATGTGAATATATATGTAAGTACGTATATGTGAATATATATGTAAGTACGTATATGTGAATATATATGTAAGTACGTATATGTGAATATATATGTAAGTACGTATATGTGAATATATATGTAAGTACGTATATGTGAATATATATGTACGTATATGTGAATATATATGTACGTATATGTGAATATATATGCAAGTACGTATATGTGAATATATATGCAAGTACGTATATGTGAATATATATGTAAGTATATGTGAATATATATGTAAGTATATGTGAATATATATGTAAGTATATGTGAATATATATATATATATATATATATATATATATATATATATATATATATATATATATCGTGCTGATTAGGTAAAACTGGTCAATTAGCAAGAACTAATTTAAAATTAAGTCCTTTCTAAAATTTTCTCTTATACGTTTAAATATATATTTTTTTTCATTTACGTTAATGTAAAAAAATTTAATTTTGTACCAAGAGAAACTTTGAAAACCTACCTAACCTTATTACAAAAAGCGCAATTTAATTTAGCCTAACCCAACTAAATATATTTTAGATACGTTAACATTAATTTAATAATAAACAAACACAATGAAATATATTTTTTTCGTTATGTACAGAATGATTTTTGCGAAATTATTGCATACACAAATTTTCGCTTGTCTTATATGGCAAGGTGAGCGTTGCTATTTAAGCCAAAATCGCAAGTTTTACCTAATCGGCACGACATATATATATGAACACTGCGACTAGGCAAGGGTTCGAACCCATGCTGCTTTGGCCTGCCTCATAGTACACTAAACGGGGAGGAGTATGAAATTAGCTCAGAGGCCCCCACTCCACCGTATGTCCTTGGACCAAGGGCATCACACCTAGCTTGGCTGGGAGCTTGATTCTTGTAGGATTGCGTGGGCTTGTGGGTTAGTGTGTCGGGTTTTCGCTCACCATGAGGCGGGCCAAAGCAGCATGGGTTAGAATCCTTGGCTAGTCGCAGTGTTATTGATCAATACCACTTGTTCGTGGTTACAATAATATAATATATAATTATATATATATATATATATATATATATATATATATATATATATATATATATATATATATATATATATATATATATATATATATATATATATGTATATATATATATATATATATAACACTGCGACTGGCCAAGGACTCAACCCGTCGTTTTGGCCTGCCTCATGGTGAGCAAAAATCAAATGACACTAACCCACAGGACTACCAAATCCTACGAGAATCCAGCACCCAGCAGAGCTGTGTGTTTTACCTTGATCCGAGGATATACGATGGTGAGGGTGCCCCTGAGCTAATTTCATTCTACTCTCCGTTTGCTGTACTAGCCTCAACAAGCAGCATATATATTATTGTAACCACGGACGAGTGGTATTTAATCAATAACACTGCGACTAGCCGAGGACTCGAACCCATGTCGTTTTGGCCCCCGTCGTGGTGAGTGAAATTAGCTAAGAGGCACCCACACCAACGTATGTCCTCGGATCAAGGTAAAACACCTAACTCTGCTTGGTGATTGATTTTTGTAGGATTTGGTAGTCCTGTGGGTTAGAGCGTCATGTGGTTTTCGCTCACCGTGAAGCGGGCCAAAACGACATATATACATATGTATGTATGTATGTATGTTAGTTACCATTTTGTCCTAGGCACATGTCGATTAGACACTAGGCCTGTTGTATATATGTGTGTGTGTGTGTGTAAGGAAACACTTCGAAATGTTTCGGCCCCGCAGGGAATTGAACCCGGGCCCTCCGTGCGTGAAGTAAGAGCGCTAGCCACCATGCCATCGGGGCGTGTGTGTACTCACCTAATTGTGGTTGCAGGGGTCGAGACTCAGCTCCTGGCCCCGCCTCTTCGCTGTCCGGTACTGGGTCTCTGCTCTCCCTGCTCCGTGTGTGTGTGTGTGTGTGTGTCGTGCCGATTAGGTAAAACTGGTCAATTAGCAAGAACTCATTTAAAATTAAGTCCTTTCTAAAATTTTCTCTTATACGTTTAAAGATATATTTTTTTTATTTATGTTAATGTAAAAATTTATATTTTTGTACCAAAAACTTAGAAAACTTACCTAACCCTATTATAACAAGCGCAATTTAATTTAGCCTAACCCAACTAAATATATGTGTGTGTATGTATGTATGTATGTATATATGTATGTATATATGTATGTATGTATATATGTATGTATGTATATATGTATGTATATATGTATGTATGTATATATATATGTATATATATGTATGTATATATATGTATGTATATATGTACGTATGTATGTACGTATGTATGTACGTATGTATGTACGTATGTATGTACGTATATATGTACGTATGTATGTACGTATGTATGTACGTATGTATGTACGTATGTATGTACGTATGTATGTACGTATGTATGTACGTATGTATGTACGTATGTACGTACGTATGTATGTACGTATGTATATATGTCGTTTTGGCCCGCTTCATGGTGAGCGAAAACCACATGACGCTCTAACCCACAGGACTACCAAATCCTACAAGAATCAATCACCAAGCAGAGTTAGGTGTTTTACCTTGATATATTATATATATATATATATATATATATATATATATATATATATATATATATATATATGTCGTGCCGATTAGGTAAAACTTGCGATTTTGGCTTAAATAGCAACGCTCACCTTGCCATATAAGACAAGTGAAAATTTGTGTATGCAATAATTTCGCCAAAATCATTCTGAACATAACGAAAAAAATATATTTCATTGTGTTTGTTTATTATTAAATTAATGTTAACGTATCTAAAATATATTTAGTTGGGTTAGGCTAAATTAAATTGCGCTTGTTGTAATAAGGTTAGGTAGGTTTTCAATGTTTCTCTTGGTACAAAATTATTAATTCTTACATTAACATAAATGAAAAAAATATATCTTTAAACGTATAAGAGAAAATTTTAGAAAGGACTTAATTTTAGATGAGTTCTTGCTAATTGTCCAGTTTTACCTAATCGGCACGACATACGTATATATATACGTATATATATATAATACAAATTATTCATTTGTTTTAACTTTCCCTCTATTAACAAAAAGTAGGTTTGCTATTGTTTTTATAAACCCGCAAAGGGCACTTGTGTGGTACCCGGTTAGCCTTCAGAGAGTAACAGTTATGGGCTCTTGATCCATAGAACTAAAGCAACCTTCCCATTCCTCGGATCAAATGTGATTACCCCCATTATCAAAGTGGTGTACTACCCTTAAGGATTTAGCGATTCCTATTTTTCTAGTAATATTGAGTCACATTAGGCAGCTGCCAGCTACCACTACCTAACATTTTACCTCCTGTAAAGCCCAGTCACGTCTTTAATAAATCAATATTATGTATTAAAGCTTTTTACCTACATCCTCTACGTCCTATCTGTGAGTCTTAATTACTATAATGACATTACTACCGTTATTTAAATGTAATCTAGTTACCACGTACCTGGTGTCCACAGCTGCTCCTTCCTGTATTTAACATACTTTCACTCTATGTCGAAAGATATATATTTAAAGTGTTTCCTCCTGGCTTTAAACCCTCAAGGGAACTTCTTCCTCGAATATGCTAAATACTTTCATTCAAGAGCGCGGTACACAACAAAAGTTAACATAGAAATACAAGTGAATGAGAGAGTAAGAACAACAACACACCGACCACCACTCTCACTTGTGACGTAATGAGGGAGACAGCTAGCACAGTACGACCCTCCACCACCACCACCACCTGCTCCACCAACCTCCACCATCTCTCACTACACGTTTTCTCTTACACATTTTCTATGGTTATGGTTGGAGAAAATACAGCCATGACTAAAGGGATCTAAGCAACTTTAGCGAGATAAGAGAGATAGATAGCTTGCAGTCACTTACAATATATAATCATTATTTACTACAAGTACATGTACAAGGTATACAGTCGTAGCTGACATCAGTGACATACTACTATATAGGAAGTCGCTTGTTATGCGCACTAGCGCACTCAGCTCACGCACTCAGCTCACGCACTCAGGTTCAGAGGTGGAATAACTAATATGGCTGGAAAACATTAGGACGTGTTTTCATGACACCTGCTGTCCATGATCACCCATCAGTATAAAATGGGTACCTGGGTGTTAATCGTCTATTGTGGGTCGCATCCTGGGACAAAACTGACATAATTTACCCGAAATGCTCTGCATTAACAAGCGGCTTTCTATATAGTAGTATGTCATTGATGTCAGCTATGGTGTGTTTACCTTGTACATGTACTTGTAGAAGTAAACATATTATATATTATTAATATTTTAGGTAAATTAGGTCAATTTTGTCCCAGGATGCGACTCACACCAGTCTACTAACACCCACGTACTTATTTTACTGACAGGTGAACAGGGACAACAGGTGTCTTAAGAAAACACGTCCTAATGTTTCCACCCGTACCGGGGATCGAACCACGGACCTCAATATGTGAGCTGAGTGCGCTAGAAATCGATGCGCTCACACTTGATCTCCTTGGTTCATGTATTAACTTTCACTCAGTTTCACTCAACATACAAGATTATAATCATGACAGATTTCTACTGTATCTTACAGTTAGGTTTTAAATAAGATATTACAAGGACTTTTTTGGCAGGCACTGGACGGGCACCTAAAGTCAGTACCTGACCAGCCAGGCTGTGGCTCGTACGTCGGTTTGCGTGTTGCCAACAGTAACAGCCTGGTTGATCAGGCTCTGATCCACCATGAGGCCTAGTCACAGACCGGGCCGCGGGGGCGTTGACCCCCGGAACCCTCTCCAGGTATACTCCAGGTATACTCCAGGTATACTCCAGGTATGTTACCATGTATGACAAACAAACAAACAAATTTTATTTAATTGCATTTGTACATTGATATTTGTAGTTACAATCATAAACTGAAGTGCAGGGAGAGCCACTGACATGCCATGGTGAAGTGCAAGGAGAGCCACTGACATGCCATGGTGAAGTGCAAGGAGAGCCACTGACATGCCATGGTGAAGTGCAAGGAGAGCCACTGACATGCCATGGTGAAGTGCAAGGAGAGCCACTGACATGCCATGGTGAAGTGCAAGGAGAGCCACTGACATGCCATGGTGAAGTGCAAGGAGAGCCACTGACATGCCATGGTGAAGTGCAAGGAGAGCCACTGACATGCCATGGTGAAGTGCAAGGAGAGCCACTGACATGCCATGGTGAAGTGCAAGGAGAGCCACTGACATGCCATGGTGAAGTGCAAGGAGAGCCACTGACATGCCATGGTGAAGTGCAAGGAGAGCCACTGACATGCCATGGTGAAGTGCAAGGAGAGCCACTGACATGCCATGGTGAAGTGCAAGGAGAGCCACTGACATGCCATGGTGAAGTGCAAGGAGAGCCACTGACATGCCATGGTGAAGTGCAAGGAGAGCCACTGACATGCCATGGTGAAGTGCAAGGACAGCCACTGACATGCCATGGTGAAGTGCAAGGACAGCCACTGACATGCCATGGTGAAGTGCAAGGACAGCCACTGACATGCCATGGTGAAGTGCAAGGAGAGCCACTGACATGCCATGGTGAAGTGCAAGGAGAGCCACTGACATGCCATGGTTAAGTGCAAGGACAGCCACTGACATGCCATGGTGAAGTGCAAGGAGAGCCACTGACATGCCATGGTGAAGTGCAAGGACAGCCACGGACATGCCATGGTGAAGTGCAAGGAGAGCCACTGACATGCCATGGTGAAGTGCAAGGAGAGCCAATGGCATGCCATGGTGAAGTGCAAGGAGAGCCACTGACATGCCATGGTGAAGTGCAAGGAGAGCCACTGACATGCCATGGTGAAGTGCAAGGAGAGCCACTGACATGCCATGGTGAAGTGCAAGGAGAGCCACTGACATGCCATGGTGAAGTGCAAGGACAGCCACTGACATGCCATGGTGAAGTGCAAGGAGAGCCACTGACATGCCATGGTGAAGTGCAAGGAGAGCCACTGACATGCCATGGTGAAGTGCAAGGACAGCCACTGACATGCCATGGTGAAGTGCAAGGAGAGCCACTGACATGCCATGGTGAAGTGCAAGGACAGCCACTGACATGCCATGGTGAAGTGCAAGGACAGCCACTGACATGCCCTGGTGAAGTGCAAGGAGAGCCACTGACATGCCATGGTGAAGTGCAAGGAGAGCCACTGACATGCCATGGTGAAGTGCAAGGAGAGCCACTGGCATGCCATGGTGAAGTGCAAGGAGAGCCACTGACATGCCATGGTGAAGTGCAAGGAGAGCCACTGACATGCCATGGTGAAGTGCAAGGAGAGCCACTGACATGTCATGGTGAAGTGCAAGGAGAGCCACTGACATGCCATGGCATTAGGGGCAGCTTAATCTAATGACTTATAGACTATGTACATAATATTAGAGAAATTGATTGAGTTTATACTAGTTATATATTGATTGTTCAAATTACAATATGATGATATTACATTGTAAAAATTGAGATTATCTTAAGGAAAATAACATTGAGCATTTTTTAAAGTAATTTACAGTATGAGTATTTAGTTTAGGGTGAGTAGGTGGTTTTTGAGAAGAGTCTTAAATTGATTTTCAGACAAGGTTATCTTAGTATTTACTGGTAATGAATTCCAGATTCTGGGGCCCTTTATGTGCATAGAATTTTTACATTGGTTGATATGGACTCGGGGTATATCAAAAAGTGACCTGTGTCTTGTGTTGTGTACCTGTACTTAAATAAATTTGCTTTCTCACTCTCACTTAGTTTTGTTTCAGTCACACATTCACTCACTTTCTCCCAACATTCTCACTCACTTTCTCCGAACATTCTCACTCACTTTCACCCAACATTCTCACTCACTTTCTCCCAACATTCTCACTCACTTTCTCCCAACATTCTCACTCACTTTCTCCCAACATTCTCACTCACTTTCTCCAAACATTCTCACTCACTTTCTTCCAACATTCTCACTCACTTTCACCCAACATTCTCACTCACTTTCTCCCAACATTCTTACTCACTTTCTCCCAACATTCTCACTCACTTTCTCCTAACATTCTCACTCACTTTCTCCCAACATTCTTACTCACTTTCTCCTAACATTCTCACTCACTTTCTCCGAACATTCTCACTCACTTTCTCCCAACATTCTCACTCACTTTCTCCGAACATTCTCACTCACTTTCTCCCAACATTCTCACTCACTTTCTCCCAACATTCTCACTCACTTTCTCCTAACATTCTCACTCACTTTCTCCCAACATTCTTACTCACTTTCTCCTAACATTCTCACTCACTTTCTCCGAACATTCTCACTCACTTTCTCCCAACATTCTCACTCACTTTCTCCCAACATTCTCACTCACTTTCTCCCAACATTCTCACTCACTTTCTCCGAACATTCTCACTCACTTTCTCCCAACATTCTCACTCACTTTCTCCCAACATTCTCACTCACTTTCTCCCAACATTCTCACTCACTTTCTCCCAACATTCTCACTCACTTTCACCCAACATTCTCACTCACTTTCTCCCAATATTCTCACTCACTTTCACTCCCACTCAATAATTCTCAGTCACTCAGGGTGATTAATACGTCACTTGGCTATCTTTATTTCCCTAACTTGTCGCCTAAACAGTAGCCTTCTTCAGTCGAACTTACAGCTGATTCAATATTGGAGATCAGTCCAGCAACCCTGAAAAAGTAGTTTTGTGGGGAACCACGGCGACCCGTGGCCTGGTTGACAATGCTCTCGCTTCACACGCTGAGTGTCCGTGGTTCGATCCCCAGTAAGGGTGGAAACATTGGGCTTGTTTCCTAACACCTGTAGGTGTAAGGCAAGTAGGTACCTGGGAGTTAGTCGACTGGTGTGGGTCGCATCCTGGGGTACAAAATTGAGGACCACAGTGGAAATAAGACAGTCCCTCGACGACGCATTGCATTTCTTGGATTATCCTGGGTGGCTAACTCTCCAGGGTTAAAAATCTTATTCCAATATTTTAGAAGTAGTTTAGAGGTGATCAGTCCCACAACCTTGAGAGAGACCTGCCTATTAATCTATCTTCCTCAAACCCTGACAATATGGTAAGAAGTTAAATTTTGGGGAAAGATGCACAATCGTATTATAAAAACGTATAAAATGACCCCAAAAATTCAGCTTGTGCTACAGCAGGAATTCAAGATGCCGTCCAACATGGCCGCTCTTCTTTATTTCTTTGCATTCATACTTGACAGAAATACAGTGAAAGTCTGTAGACAGATTTTCAACTACAAACAATCCAGTGAAAACATTAACATCAGAAACATTATGACATTCTAATAAATAACCACGTAGCGTATAGTGGGTGTAATGTATTACGTATACCACATGTATTACTAAAGTATTAACACGTAGTGTATAGTGGGTGTAATGTATTACGTATACCACATGTATTACTAAAGTATTAACACGTAGTGTATAGTGGGTGTAATGTATTACGTGCATCACATGTATTACTAAAGTATTATTGTATTATGTATACCATGCTTATATACAATGTTCCTCATATTTGATAATAAATATACATTGTGCAATAACGAAGGAAAAACTAGGCTCGAATATTTTTTTTTTCTAAATGTTTAGATAAGTGTGGCAGAGTCTTGTGTTGGTGAGCATCATGTGAGATGACGGACGTCAAGACATGCTGGAGATAATACACAGATGCTGGAGATAATACACAGATGCTGGAGATAATACACAGATGCTGGAGATAATACACAGATGCTGGAGATAATACACAGATGCTGGATATAATACAGAGAGGCTGGATAATACAGAGATGCTGGAGATAATACAGAGAGGCTGGAGATAATACAGAGATGCTGGAGATAATACAGATATGCTGGAGATAATACAGAGATGCTGGAGATAATACAGAGATGCTGGAGATAATACAGAGAGTCTGGAGATAATACAGAGATGCTGGAGATAATACAGAGAGTCTGGAGATAATACAGAAATGCTGGAGATAATACAGAGAGTCTGGAGATAATACAGAGATGCTGGAGATAATACAGAGAGTCTGGAGATAATACAGAAATGCTGGAGATAATACATCCACTGAAGGTTCATGTTACTTGACCTAAGACCTTCACACAAGAAACAGAGTTTCGAGAGAATATCGTTAGTTAATCTAACACAAGAGAACTAAACACCATCATTGAGTTCAATTGTTGCTACACTTGACATTATAAGTGTGTGGATATTATGGGCAGAAATAATAACTGCTGACAATAAAATCCCAATCACACGTAGAGTTGAATACAAAGTGACTGTCTTGAACTGCGCCCGAGAGACACAAGAACTGCGCCCGAGAGACACAAGAACTGCGCCCGAGAGACACAAGAACTGCGCCCGAGAGACACAAGAACTGCGCCCGAGAGACACAAGATGAACGGAGGAAATTCTGTTACAGAATACATACGAAATGCTTTTGATTTAGTGGCAGTTGAGACAAAATATCATCGTACTTGTGATTGTAATAGGTGAAGCTAGATACTGGTGAAGCTAGATACTGGTGAGGCTAGATACTGGTGAAAGCAGTGGCTGGAGGAAAAGTAGCAGGTTTATTATCTTTATTATAGGAATTACGGAGAATGTTGGCTATCATGTACGTTGCACTGTTTCGCTCAGTGGTATTAGTAAGGTAGTGTTGCTTCCAATATTCTGCGTCTGGTTCTCCAGTCTCCCCAACATAGAAATTATTGCGTCCTCCACACAGTATGCTGTATACTTCATTTATGCAGAGTTCCGTGAATAGGGATTCTGGTGACTTTTGTATTAGTTACAGTGGCTACAGTACTGCTACATCCATGTTGGTATCCACCAACATGGATGTGTCGTGGCATGATGTATTGTGGGATATCTTTAAAACGGTCCCTCTTAAGGTATTGTAAAAAGTTATCTGCTGAAAATGCGCAGTGAGGTGACCTCAGCAATTATAAAGATAATACCTCACGACACATCATTTGGCAGATCATGTAAATATCTTGTTCATTGTTCTTAGGCGTTTTAGCTTCACTCAGTTGAAATACTCACGCAACATTGCTGAGCCTTGGGTACATTTCACTCTATAAGAAGAGACGGCTCCTTACCCATTCTGGTCGTTCTACTCATCAAGGAAGGAGATACTCTTCAACTCAAAGAATGCAGAAACCCACCAGTAAGGATGACCTAATACACTACTTCTCTCAACATAATCTCATAACCAAGCCGGCAGTTATCAAAGGTTTCTTCCTCCAAACAATCAGAATTTGTAGTGAGGAATATCTTTTGAAAGCATAAGAATACATTGCAAAGTATTAACCAACATAAAAAAAATCAACACACATAATCGAATCCTGTAAACAGCCCTTCTCGTACACAACACACCCAAAGAGAATACAAACATCAATAAACGATTGGTTTTCCCACTGGCAGATTGCCATCACTATAGCACAGAGTCTTCAAAAAGCCAACATGGATGTAACAGTTCTTACTACCAAAACTATCAGAGATCACCAGAAGCTTTAAACTCAGAACTATTTGCACTGCAGAAGTATATAGCATACAGTGTGGTGGTTGTGATAAATTTTACGTCGGGGAGACCGGCAGAGTCGTTCAGACACACCTCCAGAAACATAAATATTCCTCTAAAAAGGGTAAATCCAACAATGCCAGCATAGAGGACTGGGAAGAGCACGACTGATACATCACGAGAACGACTGGGCCAGACGCAGAAGTTAGGAAGTAGAAGTGATCCGCCACACTAATATAACTGAGCAAAGTAATGGAATATACATACTGGCTGGACCTGTTGCTTACACTGTCCATGATTCGTATAATAAATATACTAAACGTGTCACCTTTACCCCCACCCCTGCTGCCACCAGTACCTGAACTCACCTATACTTGGTATTGAAGTTTCATGACCTCATAATTATGTGACCTGTTTTTCTCCCTGCCTGACCTTATTGTGCTCATTTGCCTTATATTTCCGTGTATCTGATCACTCCATTATTCATGATACAGTCCAGCTTCGGACGAGACGTTCTATTAAAATTATTCTCTTCCACAACTTGTGTCTTTATTTTCACTGGTCTGTTTTTGCCATTGTCTACTGCCAAGATAGAAAAGGATTTATTGGTAATTTTCCTTACCCATTAAGAGGTGGCACTGAAGAGTTGTGGTCCCGTTACACATATTTAGTTCTCTGTCGCATGCTTTTCACAGTAGGTATCCTGCACCGTCTGCCAAGCCTGAGGTTTTCACAGTAGGTATCCTGCACCGTCTGCCAAGCCAGAGGTTTTCACAGTAGGTATCCTGCACCGTCTTCCAAGCCAGAGGTTTTCACAGTAAGTATCCTGCACCGTCTGCCAAGCCTGAGGTTTTCACAGTAGGTATCCTGCACCGTCTGCCAAGCCTGAGGTTTTCACAGTAGGTATCCTGCACCGTCTTCCAAGCCAGAGGTTTTCACAGTAGATATCCTGCACCGTCTGCCAAGCCTGAGGTTTTCACAGTAGGTATCCTGCACCGTCTGCCAAGCCTGAGGTTTTCACAGTAGGTATCCTGCACCGTCTTCCAAGCCAGAGGTTTTCACAGTAGGTATCCTGCACCGTCTGCCAAGCCTGAGGTTTTCACAGTAGGTATCCTGCACCGTCTTCCAAGCCAGAGGTTTTCACAGTAGGTATCCTGCACCGTCTGCCAAGCCTGAGGTTTTCACAGTAGGTATCCTGCACCGTCTTCCAAGCCAGAGGTTTTCACAGTAGGTATCCTGCACCGTCTGCCAAGCCTGAAGTTTTCACAGTAGTATCCTGCACCGTCTGCCAAGCCTGAAGTTTTCACAGTAGGTATCCTGCACCGTCTGCCAAGCCTGAAGTTTTCACAGTAGTATCCTGCACCGTCTGCCAAGCCTGAAGTTTTCATAGTAGGTATCCTGCACCGTCTGCCAAGCCTGAGGTTTTCACAGTAGTATCCTGCACCGTCTGCCAAGCCTGAGGTTTTCACAGTAGTATCCTGCACCGTCTGCCAAGCCTGAAGTTTTCACAGTAGGTATCCTGCACCGTCTGCCAAGCCTGAGGTTTTCACAGTAGTATCCTGCACCGTCTGCCAAGCCTGAGGTTTTCACAGTAGTATCCTGCACCGTCTGCCAAGCCTGAGGTTTTCACAGTAGTATCCTGCACCGTCTGCCAAGCCTGAGGTTTTCACAGTAGTATCCTGCACCGTCTGCCAAGCCTGAGGTTTTCACAGTAGTATCCTGCACCGTCTGCCAAGCCTGAGGTTTTCACAGTAGTATCCTGCACCGTCTGCCAAGCCTTAGTTTTTCACAGTAGGTATCCTGCACCGTCTGCCAAGCCTGAGGTTTTCACAGTAGTATCCTGCACCGTCTGCCAAGCCTGAGGTTTTCACAGTAGTATCCTACACCGTCTGCCAAGCCTGAGGTTTTCACAGTAGGTATCCTGCACCGTCTGCCAAGCCTGAGGTTTTCACAGTAGTATCCTGCACCGTCTGCCAAGCCTGAGGTTTTCACTGTAGTATCCTGCACCGTCTGCCAAGCCTTAGGTTTTCACAGTAGGTATCCTGCACCGTCTGCCAAGCCTGAGGTTTTCACAGTAGGTATCCTGCATCGTCTGCCAAGCCTGAGGTTTTCACAGTAGTATCCTGCACCGTCTGCCAAGCCTGAGGTTTTCACAGTAGTATCCTGCATCGTCTGCCAAGCCTGAGGTTTTCACAGTAGTATCCTGCACCGTCTGCCAAGCCTGAGGTTTTCACAGTAGTATCCTACACCGTCTGCCAAGCCTGAGGTTTTCACAGTAGGTATCCTGCACCGTCTGCCAAGCCTGAGGTTTTCACAGTAGTATCCTGCACCGTCTGCCAAGCCTGAGGTTTTCACAGTAGTATCCTGCACCGTGTGCCAAGCCTGAGGTTTTCACAGTAGTATCCTGCACCGTCTGCCAAGCCTGAGGTTTTCACAGTAGTATCCTGCACCGTCTGCCAAGCCTGAGGTTTTCACAGTAGTATCCTGCACCGTCTGCCAAGCCTGAGGTTTTCACAGTAGGTATCCTGCATCGTCTGCCAAGCCTGAGGTTTTCACAGTAGTATCCTGCATCGTCTGCCAAGCCTGAGGTTTTCACAGTAGTATCCTGCACCGTCTGCCAAGCCTGAGGTTTCACAGTAGTATCCTGCACCGTCTGCCAAGCCTGAGGTTTTCACAGTAGTATCCTGCACCGTCTGCCAAGCCTGAGGTTTTCACAGTAGTATCCTACACCGTCTGCCAAGCCTGAGGTTTTCACAGTATTATCCTGCACTGTCTGCCAAGCCTGAGGTTTTCACAGTAGTATCCTGCACCGTCTGCCAAGCCTGAGGTTTTCACAGTAGTATCCTGCACCGTCTGCCAAGCCTGAGGTTTTCACAGTAGTATCCTGCACCGTCTGCCAAGCCTGAGGTTTTCACAGCAGTATCCTGCACCGTCTGCTAAGCCTGAGGTTTTCACAGTAGTATCCTGCACCGTCTGCTAAGCCTGAGGTTTTCACAGTAGGTATTCTGCACCGTCTGCCAAGCCTGAGGTTTTCACAGTAGGTATCCTGCACCGTCTGCCAAGCCTGAGGTTTTCACAGTAGGTATCCTGCACCGTCTGCCAAGCCTGAGGTTTTCACAGTAGGTATTCTGCACCGTCTGCCAAGCCTGAGGTTTTCACAGTAGGTATTCTGCACCGTCTGCCAAGCCTGAGGTTTTCACAGTAGGTATCCTGCACCGTCTGCCAAGCCTGAGGTTTTCACAGTAGGTATCCTGCACCGTCTGCCAAGCCTGAGGTTTTCACAGTAGGTATCCTGCACCGTCTGCTAAGCCTGAGGTTTTCACAGTAGGTATCCTGCACCGTCTGCCAAGCCTGAGGTTTTCACACGAAGTGATTTTGGTATGCAGACTTGGGATCAATCCTTCCGAGTCTGATATGAAGATTATGGAGATGTCCTACTCTTTAAGGACTTCAGACACTCCCTGGAGTATAACTGGAGAGAGTTTCGGGGGTCAACGCCCCCGCGGCTTAGTCTGACACCGGGCCTCGTGGTGGATCAGAGTCTGATCAACCAGGTTGTTACTGCTGACCGCACGCAAACTGACGTACGAATTACATCCCGGCTGGTCAGGTACTGACTTTAGGGGGTCTTATAAGTGTACGCCGCGCGCGAGGAAAAATATTCGAAAAATTTTGAAAATTGAGTTAACCATATTGGAAAATATAGTAACTCTCTGGCTACGCAATGGTACAAGAATCATTGTTCTACGACATTCCTACAAGGAATTATGGTCGTTTATAATACACATGGTGACGCCAACAACCGTAGTAGGTCGGCTGACATTTCGTGAATTTTCGTATTTTTTTTCCCGATTTTTTTTCCTTAATTTCTTGTAGTATTCTTATTTATATAATAATTGAAGATTTGGCATCATAACAGAGTGGGCGGGATTATCCGAAGAATTCCAGCAAATCAGGAACCTTCTAGAACATTTGATTGCGTCAGCAGAAATTCCTGACTCAGGATAGCCGGGAATATGCTTCATTATAACGCTATTATCAATACTACGGCTTTTATATCTATCACAATTGATCTATTATGACATAATATACAATATAAATAACAAATAAACATAGTAAATCTAGAATGAATAATATGAAAAGATAATATGATCGCCGCCTGGCACCGTTTCCAAATTATAATAGTATATCACTGAGTATGGGTTTTCCTTGGGGGGGGTTCCATTGGCCCTATTGGGGTCTTGAAATTAAAGAAAACGAACAGGGCTAACTATGATATACACTCGTAATGCAGGATAAAGCTGAGAAGAATGATTTTTTTGCTGCAAAAAAAAATTGGGTTTTCCTTGCCGACCTTCCGGGCGGATTATCTCAGAAGTAAGTTATTCATCTATATTTTGGGACAGGAACCGTTAATAATCATAGGAATGAAATGAAACCCCACAGACAACATAAAATAAAGGTTGTATTAATTTGTAATGGAACGTTTTTTGAGATATCGTAATTAGTTTTTTATTTATGTGAGGTAAAAATGATATTTTCCAACATGTAAAAAAACAAAAATTTATTTTTTTAAAATGAAGATAGGGATAAATTACAGAAACCTTTTTATTAGTAGGGCAGATTAGCATTGTTTTATGCGTAGGTGAAGCCAGAACAAACTTCAACAAGTCCCACTACGACTCTAGAATTTTTTTTATGTGAGTTTGGTAAAAAATTTATAAATAATTTTTTTTTAGTTGTTTGTTCGATCTTTTTTAAACTTGATACAAACCTAATTGAAAGGGTGCTTCTTTTTTTACAAAAACAATGAAAGAAATCGAACGAAAAAAAAAAACCCAAAAAGGGCCCCCTTTTGGTACCTGTCCGGCCCTTGAAGACAGCCAGGGGGATTGGTAACCCCTTTGGGATCAGGGAGTTGAACAGTCTTGGGCCCTGACACTTGTGTTGGGTTTTCAGGGACTGGGGTGCCC